>PVHX01004657.1:0-122334 GCA_004024805.1 Geosciurus inauris
TTTTTGGTACTGAGGATTGAACTCAGGGGCACTCGACCACTGAGCCACATCCCCAGTCCTATTTTGTGTTTTATGTAGAGACAGGGTCTCACTGAGTTGCTTAGCACCTCACCATTGCTGAGGCTGGCTTTGAACTCGCGATTCTCCTGTCTCAGCCTCCCTAAGTGCTGGGATTACAGGCTTGAGCCACCGCGCCCGGCTTGTAGTATGCTATTTTTAAGTCCTTTGGGTATAGACCCAGGAGTAGGATAGCTGGGTCAAATGGTGGCTCCATTCCAAGTTTTCTAAGGAATCTCCATACTGCTTTCCAGATTGGTTGCACCAATTTACAGTCCCACCAGCAATGTATGAGTGCCTTTTCCCCCACATCCTCACCAACACTTGTTGTTTATATTCTTGATAACTCTGGCATGAGATGAAATCTTAGTTTTGATTTGCATTTCTCTAATGGCTAGAGATGTTGAACATTTTTTCATACGTTTGTTGATCAATTGTATATCTTCTTCTGAGAAGTGTCTGTTCAGCTCCTTAGCCCATTTATTAATTGGGTTGTTTGTTTTCTTGGTGTTAAATTTTTTGAGTTCTTTATATATCCTGGAGATCAGTGCTCTATCAGATGTGCATGTGGCAAAAATTTGTTCCCAGAATGTAGGCTCTCTGTTCACCTTATTGTTTCTTTTGCTGAGAAGAAGCTTTTTAGTTTGAATCCATCCCATTTATTGATTCTTCCTTTTATTTCTTGTGCTTTAGGAGTCTTGTTAAGGAAATCTGGGCCTAATCTGACATGATGAAGATTTGGGCCTACTTTTTCCTCATTAGGTGCAGTGTTTCTGGTCTGATTCCTAGGTCCTTGATACACTTTAAATTTTGTGCATGGTGAGAGATAGGTGTTTAGTTCCATTTTGCTGCATATGGATTTCCAGTTTTCCATTTCCAGCAGCATTTGTTGAAGAGGCTATCTTTTCTCCAATGTATGTTTTTGGCAACTTTGTCTAGTATGAGATAACTGTATTTAAGTGGGTTTGTCTCTGTGTCTTCTATTCTGTACTATTGGTCTACATGTCTATTTTGGTGCCAATACCATGCTGTTTTTGTTATTATAGCTTTGTAATATAGTTTAAGGCCTGGTATTATGATGCCTCCTGCTTCACTCCTCTTTTTTTTTTTTTTTAAATATTTATTTATTTTTTTAGTAGTAGGTGGACACAATATCTTTATTTTATTTTTTTATGTGGTGCTGAGGATCGAACGCAGTACCTCACGCATGCCAGGCGAGCACGCTACCACTGCGCCATAACCCCAGCCCCTTCACTCCTCTTGCTAAGGATTGTTTTGGCTATTCTGGGTCTCTAATTTTTCCAAATGAATTTCATGATTACTTTTTCTATTTCTATAAGGAATGATGTTGGGATTTTAATTAGAATCATGTTGAATCTGTATAGCACTTTGGGTAGTATGGCCATTTTGACAATATTGATTCTGCCTATCCAAGAGCATGGGAGATCTTTCCATCTTCCTTCAATTTCTTTCTTTAGTGTTCTGTAGTTTTCATTGTAAAGATTTTTTTACCTCCTTTATTAAATTGATTCCCAAATATTTTATTTTATTTTTTGAGGCTATTGTGAATGGGATAGTTTTCCTAATTTCTCTTTTAGAGGATTCATCACTGATGTACAGAAGTGCAATTGATTTATGGGTATTGATTTTATATACTGCTACTTTGCTGAATTAATTTATTCTAAAAGTTTTCTGGTGGAATTTTTTGTATCCTCTAAGTAAAGAATCATGTCATTGGCAAATAATGTTATTAACTTATTTTCCTATTTGTATCCCTTTAATTTCTTTCATCTGTCTAATTGCTCTGGCTAGTTTCAAGGACTATGTTGAATAGAAGTGATGAAAGGGGACATCCCTGTCTTGTTCCTATATTTAGAAGGAATGCTTCCAATTTTTCCCCATTTAGGATGATGTTGGCCTTTGGTTTGCATAGATAGTTTTTCCAATGTTGAGGTATGTTCCTACTATCCCTAGTTTTTCTAGTGTTTTGAACATGAAGAGGTGCGGTACTTTGTCAAATGTTTTCTCAGCATCTACAGAGATAATCATATGATTCTTGACTTTAAGTCTATTGATGTGATAAATTACGTTTATTGATTTCTGTATGTTGAACCAACCTTGCATACCTGGGATGAAACCCACTTGATCGTGGTGCGCTATCTTTTCAATATGTTTTTTTTTTTTTTAAATATTTTTTTAGCTGTAGATGTGTGCTTTGTATGTGGTGCTGAGGATGGAACCCAGGACCTCACACACGCGAGGCAGGCGCTCTACCGCTGAGCTACAATCCCAGCCCTCAATATGTTTTTGTATGTGATTTTCTTGAGAATTTTATTGAGAATTTTTGTGTCAATGTTCATCAGGGATATTGGTCTGAAGTCTTCTTTCTTTGATGTGTCTTTGTCTGGTTTTGGAATTAGGGTGATAATAGCCTCATAGAATGAATGTGGAAGGGTCCTCTCCTTTTCTATTTCATGGAGTAATTTGAGGAGTATTGGTATTAGTTCTTTGAAGGTCTTGTAGAACTCTGCTAAGTATCTGTCTGGTCCTGGGCTTTTGTTGGTTGGTAAGCTTTTGATGGCATCTTCTATTTCCTTGCTTGAAATAGCTTGATCTGTTTAAGTTGTGTATGTCCTCCTAATTCAGTTTGGGCAGATCATATGCCCCTAGAAATGTGTCACTGTCTTTGGGATTTTCTATTTTACTGGAGTATAGATTTTCAAAAATAGTTTCTAATTATCCTCTGTATTTCAATAGTGTCTGTTGTGGTATCTCCTTTTTCATCTTGAATTTTAGTAATTTGTATTTTCTCTCTCCTTTTCATTAGGGTGGCTAAGCGTTTATCAATTTTATTTATTTTTTCAAAGAACTAGCTTTTTTTTTAATTTTTTTTTTTTTAGTTGTAGGTGACAGAATCTCTTTATTTTTTTTATGTGGTGCTGAGGATCGAACCCAGTGCCTTATGTGTGCTAGGCGAGCACGCTACCACTGCGCCATAATCCCAGCCCCAAGAACTAGCTTTTTGTTTTGTCAATTTTTTGAATTGTTTCCTTTGTTTCAATTTCATTGATTTCAGCCCTGAAATCAATTTCATTGATTTTCAGATTTTAATTATTTCCTGTCTTCTACTTCTTTTGGTGTTGAGTTGTTCTTCTTTATCTAGAGCTTTGAGATGTAATGTCAGGTCGTTTATTTGTTGACTTTTTCTTCTTTAAATGAATTTGCTCAATGCAATGGACTTTCCTCTTAACACAACCTTCATAGTGTCCCAGAGATTTTGATATATTGTATCAGAGTTCTCATTTACCTCTAAGAATTTTTTATCTCCTCTCTGATGTCTTCTGTTATCCATGTGTCATTCAATAGCATTTTATTTAGTCTCCAGGTGATGGTGTAGCTTCTATTTTTTATTTTATTATTGATTTCTAATTTCATTCCACTGTGTTATGATAGAATGCAGGGTAGTATCTCTATATTTTGTATTTGCTAAGACTTGTATTGTGGCATAACATATGGTCTATTTTAGAGAAGGATCTGTGTGCTGCTGAGAAAAAAGTGTATTCACTTGTTGATGGATGGAATATTCTGTATATGTCTGTTAATTCTAAATTATTGATTATATTGTTGAGTTCTATGGTTTCTTTATTTAGCTTTTGTTTGGAAGATCTGTCCAGCGTTGAGAAAGGTGTGTTAAAGTCACCCAGTATTATTGTTTTGTGGTCTATTTGATTCTCGAAATTGAGAAGGGTTTGATCGATCTTCATGGATGCTCCATTGTTCAGGGCATATTTATGATTGTTATGTCTGTTATGAAATGACCTTCTTTATCCTTTCTGACTATCTTAAGTTTGAAGTCCACTTTATCTGATATGAGGATGGAAACCCCTGCTTGTTTATGCAGTCCATTTGAGTGGTATGTTTTTCCCCATCCTTTCACCTTCAATCTGTGGGTGTCTTTTTCTACGAGATGAGTCTCTTGAAGGCAGCATATTGTTGGATCTTTTTTTAATCCAATCTGCCAGTCTGTCTTTTGATTGATGAGTTTAGGGCATTAACATTCAGGGCTATTATTGAAATATAGTTTGTATTTCTGTTCATTTTGGTTTATTTTTGGTTTTTACCTTGACTTGGTTTCTCCTTTGACTGACTTTTCCTTTAGTGTAGTTCCTCCCTTTGCTGATTTTCATTGTTTTTTATTTCCTCCTCATGAAATGTTTTGCCAAGAATGTTCTCTAGTACAGGCTTTCTCATTGTAAATTCTTTAAATTCTATCACAGAAGGTTTTTATTTCATCATCAAATCTGAAGCTTAATTTTGCTGGATATAAGGTTCTTGGTTGGCACTCATTTTCTTTCAGAGCTTGGTATGTTGTTGCAGGATCTCCTGGCTTTGAGGGTCTGGGTTGAGAAATCTGCTGAAATCCAAATTGGTTTCCCCTGTATATAATCTGAACTTTCTCTCTTGCAGCTTTTAAAATTCTATCCTTATTGTGTATGTTAGGTGTTTTCATTATAATGTGCCTTGGTGTGGATCTGTTGTAGTTTTTGCACAGTTGGTATCCTGTAAGCCTCTTGTGTTTGATTTTCCAATTCATTCTCCATGTTTGGGAAATTTTCTGATATTATTTAATTGAAAAGATTGTGCATTCCTTTGGTTTGAAACTCTGTGCCTTCTTCTATCCTGCTAATTCTTAGATGTCTTTTTTTTTTAATATTTATTTTTTAGTTGTAGGTGGACAGAATATCTTTATTTTTTATGTGGTGCTGAGAATCGAACCCAGTGCCTCTCGCATGCTAGGCAAGCACGCTACCACTGCGCCATAACCCCAGCCTAATATCTTTATTTATTTTTATGTGGTGCTGAGGATCGAACTCAGTGCCTCACACATGCGAGGCAAGTGCTCTACCACTGAGCTACAATCCCAGCCCCTCTTAGATGTCTTTTGATGCTATCCCATAATTCTTGGATGTTCTGTTCATTTTTTTTTTTTTTTTTTTACCATCTTCATTGTGTGATTCACTTTATTTTCAAGATATTATGTTTGGTCTTAATTGTCTGAGGTTCTGTCTTTGAAGTGGTCTAGTCTGTTGGTAATGCTTTTATTGTTTCCTTCATTTCAAGGATTTGTTTGGGTTTTTTCAGAGTCTCTCTTTCTTAAAGTAATCTTTTGCTCCCTGTATTTGCCTCTTATCTCTTTGTTGGAGTGATCAATTGTTGCCTGTAGTTGCTCTCTTACATTATTCTGTGCTTCACATATCATTTTAATTATGTACGTTCTGAACTCCTTCTCTGACATTTCATCTACTGTGCTGTCCATGGATTCTATTATTATAGCATCTTGGTTTGATTGGAGCATTTTCTTACCTTATTTTTTCATGTTGTTCATGTGTCTTCCTCTCTAGCAGTGCTGATCGGAGGTATTACAGTTTCTACCTTATACTCTTGTAGTGTCCCTGCAGGTTACCAATACCTTACCTCTGGTGTAACCAGGTTTGCCCGGACCTCGGGGATGATCTTCTTGGTCCTGGCTGTTGTTTCCAGATGAAAGTAGGCCAGGAAAGCCACCTGTTGGTAGATGGGGGAGCCGGAGCATGGTTGGTCTCCTCCTCTGTGGGTCGGTCCTGTGTCAGTCTGCTCTACCCCTTCTACCCATCTGGCAGGGTCGGTCTGCCATGATAATCTTTTAAAGGTGCCTTTGGATTCTATTTGCTAGTATTTTGTTGAGGATTTTTGTGTCTATATTCATCTAACATATAGGCCTACAGTTTTGTTTTGATCACGTCCTTCTCTGATTTTGGTATCAGGGTAATGTTGGCCTCATAGAATTTATCTGGAATGATTCCCCGTTTCTCCAATTTTTTTAAAAAATATTTTTTGTACTTGTTGATGGACCTTTATTCATTTATCTATATGTAGTGCTGAGAATCAAACCTAGTGCCTCACACATATGAGGCAAGTGCTCTACCACTGAGCCACAACCCCAGCCCAATCTTTTCTCCAAATTTTTTTGGAATAAAATATTTAAGGAGAATTAGCATTTGTTCTTCAAGGTTTTGGTAGAATTCAGCAGTGAAGCCATCTGGTCTTGGAGCTTTTCTTTGATAGGTGACTTATTATTACTGATTTAATCTTTTTATTTTTATTGGTCTGCTCAGGTTTTCTATTTCTTCATAATTCAATTTTTTTTTTTTAAGTATTAGAGATTGACCCAGGGGCACTCTATCACTGAGTTACATCTGCAGCCCTTTTCGTTTTGAGACATAAATTAGAGAGGCTGGCCTCCAACTTGTGATCTTTCTGCCTCAGCTTCCCCATAGCTGGGATTACAGGTGTTGCCACCATGCCCTGCTCATGATTCATTCTTAGTAATGTGTGTGTGTGTGCAGGAATTTTCCCTTTTCTTCTAGATTATTAAATTTATCAGTATATAATAATCTTGAAAGGTCTTTTGTATTTCTGTGGCCAGTTTTGATGTCTCTCTAATTGTCTCTTATTAGTCTAGTGTCTATTTTGTTTATCTTTTCAAAGAACTGACAATGTGTTTCATTGATATTTCATATGATTTTGTCTCCATTTCTGTCCATTCTGATCTTATAATTTGTCTTCTACTAACTTTGGGTGAGTTTTGTTGTTTTCTGGTTCCTTGAGATGCAGCAATGGGTTGTTTATTGGAGCTTTTTCTACTTTTTTAAAATATATATATATTTTAGTTGAACATGGACACAATACCTTTATTTTTCTCACTTATTTTATGCGGTGCTGAGGATGGAACCCAGTGCCTCATGTGGGCAAGGCAAGCACTCTGCCACTGAGCCACAACTCTAGCCCCTTTTCTACTTTTTTAATGTGAGCATCGATTGCTATCAACTTCTTTTCAGTGCTATTTTTGCTGTATCCCATAGGCCTTGGCATGTGGTGTCTCCATTTTCATTTGTTTCCTTCGTGATTTCTTCTTTGATCCACAGTATTTGGATAGTTTCAAAGTTTATCTTGTTATTGATTTCTAGCTTCATTGCATTATGGGGTTAGAAAAGGTTCTCGATACAATTTCAATTTTGAAAAATTTATTGAGACTTATTTCTTGGCCTATCATATGATCTATCCATGTGCTGATGAAAAAAAATGTGTTCTGCAGCTGTTGGATGGAATGTTCTGTACATGTGTACTAGGTCCATCTAGTCTAGGATATAACTTAACCCTGATATTTGCTAATTTTTCATCTAGATGATCTGTCCATTGCTTAACATAGGGTAGTGAAATCCCTAATCACTATTATACTGGAGTCTATGTCTCGTTAGGTCTGTTAACATTTGCTTTATGTATTTAGGTATGCCGATATTGAGTGCATATATATTTAGCATTGTTAGTTGTTCCTGCTGAAATGATCCCTTTATCATTATTTAAGAACCTTCCTTGTCCCTTTTTAGGGTTTTTGATTTAAACTGTCTGATGTAAGTATGGCTACTCCTGCTTTCTTTAGGATTCCATTTGCCTGAATACCTTATTCCATCCTTTTGCTTCCTGTCCATGTATGTTGTTAGAGGTGAAGTAAGTTTCTTTTTTTTTTTTTTTAAATATTTACTTTTTAGTTGCAGGTGGACACAATATCTTTATTTTTTTTTTTAAATATTTTTTTAGTTGTAGATGGACACAATGTCTTTATTTTATTGCTTTGTATGTGGTGCTGAGGATCGAACCCAGGGCCTCACACATGCGAGGCAAGCGCTCTACCGCTGAGCTACAATCCCAGCCCACAATATCTTTATTTTTATGTGGTGCTGCGGATCGAACCCAGTGCCTCCCCCGTGCTAGGCGAGCACGCTACCACTGCGCCATAACCCCAGCCCGAAGTAAGTTTCTTGTAAGTAACATATAATTGGGTCTTGTTTTTTCATTCACTCTATGTCTTTAATTAAAAATTTAATCCATTTGCATTCTAGGTAATTGATAGGTAAGGTTTTACAATAGCCATTATATAACTCATTTTATAGTTTTGTTGTAATTCCTTTGCTTTCTCTCTCTTTTGCAGTCTTCTTTTGTGGATAAGCAATTTGCTTTAGTAGTATGTTTTGATTCCTTGTTAGTTATTTTTGGCAAATAGTTTTGCTTTGTGTTTACCATGTGATAAACAAAAACATCTTTTGATTACACCAAGCTGTTTTGATTACAATAAGCTATTTATGGCAACTTAATATTATCATAAAGAACAGAAACAAAAGAGCAAGAGAAAATACACTCACTCCACCAGGTACAGAGGTGCACACCTATAATCCCAGCAACTTGGGAGACTCAGACAGGAGGATTGCAAATTTGAGGCCAGCCCTGGCACTTAGTGAGACCCTGTCTCAAGATAAAATAAAAAGGGCTGGGGATGTGACTCAGTGGGAAAGTGCCCTTGGTCAATCCCCAGTACACACACACACACACACACACACACCAAAAAATACTTGTAGGAAAACTCTCCATATACCCTCTATTCCTCCCCACATTTTGAATTTTTTGATGTCTCATTTTATATATTTATGTATTGCCTATTTATTATTAATTTTGCTATTTTTGTTTTTAGTCTCCATACTAAAGATATGATCAATATCACATTTACAATATTATTCTGAATGTTTGTACAATTATTCTTACCAGTGAGTTTTATGCCTTCCTAAGTTTTCTTCTTGCTCATTAATGTCTTTCAGTTTGAAGTACTTCCTTTAGTATTTCTTGTAGAACAGATCTGGTGGAGATAAATTCTCTCAGCTTTTGTCTGTCTGGGAACAACTTTATTTCACCACCATTTATTTTGTTTTGTTTTGTTTTTTTTTTAGTTGTCAATGGACCTTTAGTTTATTTATTTATATGTGGTGCTGAGACTTGAATCCAGTACCTCATGCATAGTAGGCAAGCATTCTACACCGAGCTATGACCCCAGCCCTTACCCCATCATTTCTTTATAATAGCTTTGCTGGGTATACTATTCTCAGTCCACAATTTTTCTTCCCTTTCAGGAGTATGAGAATCTCACACCACTCTCTCCTGGTTTATTTCTGCTGACAAGTCTGCTGTCAGGTGAATTGGGGCTCTCCTGTTGTTTTTGTTCCTTTTCTCTTGAAGCCTGGAGAGTTTAATTATGTCTTGGGGTAGACTTCATTAAATTTGATTGGTGACCTTTGATCTTTCTATACCTGGATATTTGTATACTTCCCTAGGTTTGAAAAGTTTTGTTATTTCTTTGAATAAGCTTTCTACCTCTATGTCATTTGCAAATCCTTCTTGAACCCCAATGACCTTAATATTTGCTCTTTTAACACTGTCCCAAATTTCCTGTAAACTTCTTCAATCTTCTTCACTCTCCTGCATTGTGTACTTTCAAATAGCCTGAGATAATTCTTGTTTGATTTATCCTGCTAGGCATGCCTTCTGTTTAATGTCACTATGTTTTTCAGCTCAAGAATTTGATTTTTTAAAATTGCTTCCAACTCTGAATTTTGAGTATTGAAACATTTCTTTTTTCTTCAAAATTACTGTTTCCTTTAAGCAGCTGTTTTAAATTCTCTTGAGAGTTCTCTTGTACCAATTACTTCCTGGTTGGTTTCAGGGCACCCTATTCTGAGTATTAAGTGGGGTCATAGTTTCCTGAAAGTTCTTGATGCATATTGGTATGTGACATCATCTAGGCATTGAAAGCTCAGGTATTTATTCCAGTCTTCCTATTCTGGTTTTGTATCTGTCTTTCCAAAAATTCTAAGCAGCCTGCTTATTTTCTCTGAACCTGTAGTAACTTCTACTATTTCAACACTGAGTAGGTTCATATTTGCAGGAGTCTGCTGTTGGTGTGTTGTCACTCTTTCAGTACTAGAGGGCTATCAAAGCCCATGTTTGTTGGTGTATTATTCAGAAATAGGAGAGTTCCTAGAAAGACTAGTCTGTGCCCACAAGCCTCTCCCTGGGGCCATAGAAGATCTAGATGCCTCATTTAAAGTTACTAGCCTGGCTCTGGGCAGAAATCACCATGGATAAATCAGCTCCCAGGCTCCTATGGCACACCTGTGGCCACCAGTGCTAATCTATATCAAATCCTGAGTCTACAGCGTGCAAAGATAGCACAACACCTAGGTAGGACCAAGGCCCACACTGCTATGAGTTGCCTATTGCTGAGTTAGACTCATGGCCCAAGACCACAGGTGATGCTAACTGGGACAGAAATCTAATAGACTGGGGCCAAATGTCTTCACTTGGTACTGGAGTTGTTCCAGAGGCTCCATCTAGCAGCAGACCTGGGGGTGTGGGCCATTACAATTTTCCCAGTGTTAGGTCTAACCCAGCACTAAGTTCCAGGGCAAAGTCTTGTCCCCCAGTGACTGGGATCTTGCTCCACACTATGCTGCTTGAGAGTTGGGCCAGTGTTGAAGGCAGTCCTTTGGTCAATGAAACTAGCATTAAGCTAGGTCACTACTAAGTCTTGCAGCTGCAAGGACCTGCACAGACTTAGGAGGCACCAGGGCTTACTCTGCAGCTGGCAGTGAGGCAGACTCATGCAATTTCATCCCAGGTAGGTGAGCACTGATCTTGCTATAGCTACATAAGGCTGGGGGATGCATGTTGGACACAGTCCCTGGGCCATCAAGGCTAGCACTAATGTGGGTTGCCCCTGAGGCTTGCAGCAGTAGGGGCCGGTTGTCTCGAGGTGACCATAGGCATGCCTGGGTTCACTGCAAGCCTGGGCTAAAGTTCTAGTCTTCCCACCAGAGCATAGATCTTGGTAATTGTTCTTTTAATGCATCTTATTTTTCAGTGTAAGTCATAATTTAACCTTTGCCATCTAATGGAAATCTACAGTTGGTAGTACTTTCCTTGATCATTTTAGTTGCATTAACTTTTTAAAATCATGTTTCACTCTACACTAAATTCAAGAGAGAAAAACCTCAATTTTAATCTTTGAAGTCAATATATATTTTGAAAGTGTTAATGGGGAAAAAAGCCACCAAAACTTTTAAAATTTCTTGGTAAGGAAAGCAGACTGTTTGCTTCCATTTGCTTTGGCCCTACTGCCCATGGTTTGATGCAGTTCCCAGCCAGCACACTCCTCCCTGCCCCCAGCTTGATCCTTAAAGCAACCAGAAGGTTCACAAAAAGCAATTAGAGTCCAGCCTTCTATATCGACCCTAATGGGCACCTTTAAATGAATTTCATTTTGGGTTGTGTACCAGCTGAACTAACATCTGTGGTGTTAGACTCTTCTAGAAATTAAACTCGGAAGTGAGAGATGAGCCTCTATGAATAAATAATAATAAAAGGAGCCAACTTGGCAAATTCAACTGTTGTAGGAGTTTATGAGGTTGTTCCTGAGCAGCAGCAAATATCAAACTGCCTATTTGTTTTTGCCACTTTCCTCCACAAACCAAATCAGAAAAGTATTATGTCTTAGACAGAAGACAAGGTCCTGCCTCCTACTTAGTTCTCTTATCTAGTGTGCACTTTATTAAATTCTAAATGCAAATGCTAACGGGGATGTTTGCTCATGTTGATGTTCTAAGGTCTCTACCTCATGGGCATTCAGAACACAGGTGCAGAGAAAAGATCAAGACTTCAATTAACCTTTATAACCTATTATTTGTCCTTTCTACTCTTCTTTGACTCAATAAAACAGACTCTACTACATGCAGGAAAGATGTGAGGTGGCCTGGCCTGGGTGGTGGCAGGGGGTCTGCAGAAAGGGAACGGCCAATGAGATAGGTGGGAGGCAGAATTAATCAGCCTTTTTGCCATCCTGAGGTGAACCCAGGATCTGAAGCATGCTAATCCTGCAAATGCTCTACCACTGAGCTACACTGTACCCCTTTTGGAGACAAGGTCTTACTAAATTGCGTAGGTTGGCCTCAGACTTGCCGTCCTCCAGCCTCAGCCTCCAAGTTGCTGGGATCACAGGTGTGTGCCATTGATGGGCCTTTATGTTGTGGGGATGAGGGCTAGGAGCAGTGCAGGAGTGTACTCCTAGGTTTATATCTGGGACAACAAGGAGGTGTCAGCAAGGGTGTGTGGGAGGGTGATTTTGCTGAACTTCTGTTCAGGAAAATCTAGGGTAGGTTTCAGGAGTCAAACTCCTAGAAATTAGAGCACAATTTTACATGAATGTGTACCTTCTGGGAAAGACAGTCCTCGGTGTTTGACACAGTTAAAATAGTTAATGATCCCATAGAAGGTTGAAGATCACTTGTCCACAGCATTCAGAAACCTGAAAATTGTTAGACCTTACATACAAACATGAGTTTTACCGAACTGTTCAAGCAAATGATCTTTATCAGAGCTATGTCTCAAGGATCCTATGCGTATGGCATGGTATAAGGACAAGGTAGCACCAGTGAAGGTGAATAATGTCTTTAAACCTGGCTTTTTTTCTTCTTTAACCTGGCTACTAAAAGCTAGATTTGTGGGCTGGGGTTGTGGCTCAGTGGAAGAGCACTTGTTTATTAGCATGTGTGAGGCACTGGGTTTGATTCTCAACACCACATAATAAAATAAAAATAAAATCATCTTAAAAAAAAGGTAGGTTTACTGTTGCAAATTGATTCCTACAATATGTTCAATGACTCCATAAATCTGAAAAGACTGCAAAGGGCTGGGGCTGTAGCTCAGTGGTAGAGTGCTTGCCTAGCATGCGTGAGGCACTGGGTTTGATCCTGAGCACCACATATAAATAATAAATGAATAAAATAAAGATCCATCAACAACTAAAAAAATATTAAAAAAAAAAAAAAAAAAGACCACTGCAAAGCCAGTATAGGATACACATTTACTGACAATTACATGATATTTGGCTTTTAGCATAAACTCACCATTTTTTCCCTCTCAAATCAAGTTTTGGGGCGATCCTTGCTGAGCCTCATGAATCTGGGTCCAGTTAATTACTGGACAGTTCCAAGTAGAAGCTGAAGACCATCAATTACTTGATGAAGTTACATTACTGAATCTAAAAAGCTTAGCAAAGGTAAATCTGCCTCAATTACTGAAAGGGTTGTTGCAAAGCATGTTCTGTCTCATCACAGCTGTTCCACTGCCTACAATGAAATGTGAAAAGGCTGCTGCCACTTACTTATATCCAATGTCCCACCTCTATTCTCAAGTTGACTGTCCTACTCCAGAACAATAAAACAAAGTATTGCTTTTAAACTCAGAAGGGAAAGGATAAACTTTCGGCTCTGGCCTATATAGCATGTCTGCTTAAGTTTCAGCTTCCTAAGGACAAGACAGTTATCCATGAGGAGGACGGTACAGGAAGAACACCGAAAACCCTTTGAGGATATTCCTTGCCTAGTCGTCAGCATCCTAAACAATACATGCAGTCTTTTTAACTGAAAGGTGTTTCCAGACACACAGCATCAGGAGAGCTTTTCCACCAGAGAACCAGCACCAAGAGCAGTGCCGAAGGCAAAGCTCCGCCCAGGTGTCAAGTGTTCTAGTGAGAAACAGAGCTTAGCCTCTGGCTGCTTCTTATGGTCCAGTGGGATGACATTAAGGGAAAGTTTTAGAATTTGAGAACCCCCTGGAAATAATCTGCTCTAGGCAAGAAACTGGACTGTAGCCCAGGCAGAGTTGGGGAGGTGACGGAGTGCTGCATGACAGCTCCAAGTGGCAGCCAAGTGTGGCATCTGGCATGTAGAATAGTGGCAAAGGGAACCTTAGAACCTGGACAAAGGCTTGGAGGGCTGGACATATTGTTGTGAAGAAAGAAAACAAGTCTTTGAAATGTAACTGTCAGGAACTTGTGAATTGACTCCAACACAATTTTTTAAGTTTATGGAATATAATTATTTATCTACAACAAAGCAAAGGATTGCAAAGGCCTTCTTTGGAAATGAAGAGGTCATAACAAGAATGAAGACAAATGGTTTAGTCAAAAAGAACGTCAAGTCTCTTCCAACTTAACTAATTTCGTATTTTACTCAACTATTTTGAGTTACATATTCAAGTAAAAATTTCATTCCTATAGAATCAACACAACAAAAAAACTACAAAGAAACAGACATTTTGAACAAATTTTGACTTCATAAATATTTAAATCAAACAAAATGCTGTTACGACCTCCAAAGAGTAAGCTAGTTATCACTCCTTGATCCCAGCCACTCCCCCATCAGATTCTGTGACCAAAGCCGAGAGCAGAGTGTCGGCATTTGCATAAGGGGCACTAAGAAGAAATAATCAAGCAAACATTGTTTCCTATGCTCATTTTCCCATAAATTAAAAATATTTAGCAGAAATATAAAACAAAGTGCACACCCAGTAGGTGCACTGAAAAGTAATTCCTGAAAATTATGCTTATAACCAAGAAAATTTAGCTCTGAATAATTCTCTGCTCAGTTTTGATGTATTGCCAAATGCCAATTTCACAAGAAAAGCAGCACATGAGTCAATTATAATACTCAATATTACAAAAGCCTCGATTGAACAGTTAACATTTTCCCTGCACATGGTCAAAATACCATTTAAAGGATTCCGGTTCCGGTTGGCCAATGATACCAAAAACTTCCTACGCCAACTGGTGACTAGTTGAGACAAGTGGCACCCATTAGAAATAGGGCTCAATTCAAAATACAGTTAGTTGACAGAGCTAGGCACTTAGGTTGATATCTTGGAAAAGGTCAAGATACAAAGTGATGAATGCCATCTGTGGCATAACATAAAAATACCTTAGAAAAGCCTTGTTATATCATATAAATGTTAATAGGAAATTTGAGAAAAATTTCTCTGTAATATATTAATAGGAAATTTGAGAAAAATTTCTCTGTAAGATGCTGGTTTCCTGTTCTTTATATCTCCTTTTCAAATTCTTTGCTGTAGGCCCAGTTATTTCAATTCTCTATCTTCAAGAAAGATTTTTTGTAAATCAGTCCCTTCTCCCCCACCAACACCATGAGCTTTTATTCAGCTATCAAAACCATCATTTTTTTGGACTGATTTACCAAATCTGTTTTCTGGCACAAATTATTTAGAGCACATGAAATAGACTCACACTCTCTGTGGAAAGGGCTCTGAGCTGGAGTCAGCAGAGCGGGGAACTGGAGCTGTGGGACTCCAGGCAAGTCAGTTTTCCAGGCTTCGCCTTTCCTCACATAGGGCCCTTCCTAGATCAAAATGCCACAATTCTAGGCCTCGTTAGACGCAGGCTGATGGCAGGCAGTGGCCTCTAGCTGTTCTCAGCCTTAGAAAGGGTAGCTGGCATCTCACACATGTTGGGTCTAAAGGTAAGAGGCTGGTGGCGGTGGCTGCTGTTGAAATCCCATGGGCAGTTTTAGATGGAAGAGGGAGTATTGGCCGTAAGCCACTGCAGTTGAGACCCAGTCACTATTAAAGCCAGGCCCTCTCCATTCCTGAGGAGTTAAGAACCAGGAGTTTCCTCTAATGTTCGTCCCATTCCCTCTCTCACACTTGGGCACCCATTTCAAATGTTCTGGGGGGACTTCAGTTAGTGCTGATGACTCTTGAATACCACAAACGGCCCAAGGGTAGGCAGTGGCTTGTCTTTTGACAATAAAAAGTAATTATACTGTAAACCATAGAGCATGTGAATACCTTCTGTGCACTTCTTATTGTTGTTCCTGCCCATAAACAGGAACATACTATTCTTCAAATGATTAAATTTGATGTTGGGCTATGTAACTACCAAACAAAGCCCACATTTTGGGGGACAAGGTAGGTAAACAGACTTATAGATTGGCTGTCCTAGTCAGAGCCAAGCAGTAAAAAGGTACAAGCCTTTCAAAGGTCCATTCTTCATGCTAATTCAAATAAGATGTCAAATATCATTTACTAAATAGGCTTCTTTCCAAAGTACGTTGACATTCAGTTTGAGATGGCTTCTGTCTAAATACTTCTCTCCCCAGCCATCTGAAAAAGCGTGAGCACATTAGCTATTTTATAATCTCTATCTAAGTTGCAAGTTATAAAGTTAGTCCCTGTCAGGTTATAAAACCAATTGTCAAACTTACAAAAAGGATACCCAGCTTTGGCAGGGTTCTTCCTGGTGGCTGGGTGCAATTCTAGAGAGGGTTTCAGTTTAACTTAATGACCATGTACTCAATCAATCCTTCCACTTAGGACACATCTTCTTCCAAACCCAGTAACCACTCATCTGGAGAAATAAAGTATATTACTTGTACTTGATTTCTTTAAAGGAAAACCCTAAGAAACATTATTATTTTATTCTTGGGATTCTCCTGCCTCAATCTCCTGAGTAGCTGAGATAGAAACATTATTTAAAAATGAAATCTTTAGAAAAAAATTATGGATAATATCTAAACATGTGATAAACACAGCTTTGTTAGTTCAATTGAGCATCATATATGCCATTTAGCTCTTTATTGACCCTCCACATAGCTCTCCAGTAAAGATGTCTGATGCAAAACTCATAAAGCCCAAATGGGAACCTGTACAATCTGTTGGATCAACTATTAGTGATATGTGCAAGTTTTTTTTTCCAGTTAGTATATAATTATTCTTATATTGGCATTAAAGATGAATCTGGAGTTTTAAATTTTATCACATTAAACATGTTTTCTCTAAAGCTTTTTTATTTTTTGGTACTGGGGATTTGAACTCAGTGGTGCTTAACCACTGAGTCACATCCTTAGTTCTTTTTAATTTTGAGGCTGGCTTTGAATTTGTGATCCTCCTGCCTCAGCCTCCCCAGTAACTGGGATTAGAGGCTTGTGCCACTGCGCCAGCTTCTCTAGACTTTGGGTTTAACATTCGTGATTACCTAAGGGAGGTTCAACAGCAGTACTCTAAGTGCATGCAGATACTGACTTCCATCCCACCCTCTTCCTTCCTTAGTGGACATTTCCTGACTAAGTAGTTAACAAGGAAAGAGAAGAAAACTCCTTGTTGTACAAAGAGGAGAACTAGCAGACCAGGTGTTATGTGCAGCATGCCAGCAGTTTATATCTCTTTCTCTTTTGAGAAATGATTCTATATTGGGAATTAATACATGAGTAAGATAATATTTTTAGAATTTTGTGCTAGTACTTTAGCACAAAGAAATGAATGTCACATTTTTCAATTTCAAGTACAATTTTTTTTTTTTTTTTTTTTTGTGCTGGGGATGGAACCCAGAGCTTTATGTACGCTAGGCAAGCACTTTACCACAGAGCTACAAACCCAGACTCCATTTCACTTTTCAGTCTCTTGATTTATACTGAGCTCAACAGAGTGTCACACAACACTTCACACAAGGTCACTTCAGACAGTGCTACATAAATGCCTAAACATCACTGCCCTGAACCACACCACACTGATGCTTCTGGGAACTGCAGTAACCATACAAGGCTCAGCTATGTTCCAGAAATTTGCTCAACCTGAAAACAGTTTAGTTTTTTAAAAAATGTAAAAACAGTTATATGACCAAAGCCTCAGGGTATAGATTTTCTTACTGCTCCCAGTATTAAGAAGAAATAATGATGTTATATGATATTACAAATTTGATAGAAAGTAGCAGCCCTAAAATTCAGACATCCTTCTGGGAGTAGGGAAGTAAGAACATATTTATCTAACTAAATATGGATCACAAAACAAACTCTCAATTTTCATTATCAGTCATGATATGTAAAAGAAAAACATTTATAGAAACACAAAAACCAAAAACTCCTTTAAACTACATTAAAAACAAAAGTAAAAAAACAGAATAAAATTATTAGTACAAATAAAAATAATGTTAGATATCAATACTTACACACCAAAATGGACTGTTAGCACAACAAAGCTATCAGAGAGTCCCTTGAGATGAGCAAAGTGCTACTGTGCGCCACCCTCCCCCCTTCAGGCTTCCATCCTTTTCACACTGGGGTACCAGTGCAGGAGGCTCCTGGACGTGGCCAGCCGCGCAGCAGCTCCCAAGGCAGCTGTGGCTGTACTTCGAGGAATGTAGAGCTTCTGAGAAATCTTGTGCTCAGGAGACAAAATCAAAGACAGCTGGTCCATGGCTCCTTGACTCTTATCCTTGAACACTGCAATGGCGTGGCTACTAGGAAGATCTTCCTTCTTTAGGCTCCCTGGAGAGCTCTCCACTAAAAAAAGAGAACACAAGTCTTTTCACTGCTCTCTCCCTACTCTAGTTCTTCACTAACAGGTGTTACAGTCATCTTCTGTTAGGTGATGATAGTTACCCAAGGCCAGTCAGGGAGGTTGAGATCCAGAAATCAGCCGTCACACGGAAAGGAGATGGGGTGGGGAATCATGCCTTGGAATCAAATTGTCAGGATGAGGAGAGGGGGAAATGCACTTATGAACCAGGAAGGGAAGAATGCTTTCCAAGAATTTCATAGAAGTAAACTCAGATCCCAGAGAAGAAGCCATAAGCTCTCCCATTCACCACAGTGTGCCACAGGCATTCTCTGTTGCCAGAGTCTGTGCCAGTGTGAAAGCAAAATGGTTGTTAAGTACCAAAACCAGGGCTGGGGTTATAGCTCAGTGGTAGAGCGCTTGCCTAGCACATGTGAGGCACTGGGTTCAATCCTCAGCACCACATGAAAATAAATAAATATAATAAAGGTATTGTGTCCATCTACAACTAAAAAAATAAATTTAAAAAAAGAAGTACTAAAACCAATTATCAGCCATAAAATGACTGTTGTAAGCATCAGTTTTAACTGAGAAGTAACCCTTTGGATGAAATTGAAACTGAGGGAGCTCCAATGCCAGAGTTCCCAGGAGCTAAGGAAGTGGCTGCAAGCATTCCCAGATGGGTGCTGGACCAGTGCTGCCCAAAATAACTGGTCCATGACTGTTGACTGCCAGCTACTATGAGTGAAGGAGCTTTTGTTGGCATCTAAGCCAACATGCTGCTTCCTTCAGGAAAGTCCTGCTTAAAAAAAAATTCAGGTGAGCTAAATAGTACCTAGCAATGCAGTGTAGATTCTGGCACAAGTTCTTTACTGTGCTGTCTACCATTACAAACACTTTGCCGACTGGCACGTAGTTATTTGGGTTAGGTAAAGATTTCTAAATAGGGCACACAAAGCTCAGATTATAATGAAAAAAAAAAATCACAAATCAGACAATCAAAATGTAAGCCTTTGCTCTTCCAAAGACACAGTTAGGAAA
This sequence comes from Geosciurus inauris, assembly GCA_004024805.1. Classification (NCBI taxonomy): domain Eukaryota; kingdom Metazoa; phylum Chordata; class Mammalia; order Rodentia; family Sciuridae; genus Geosciurus; species Geosciurus inauris. The sequence goes on from PVHX01004657.1 coordinate 19,144, forward strand.
ATGACAAAAAAAGACAAGATACAAACTAGAGGAAATACACATATGATAGATATAGATCTGACAATGGATTTGTGTCTAGAATAAAGAACTTTTACAATTAGATAAGATAAATCAATATTAAAAACAAATATAGTTGAACAGCCACTTAAGAAGATATATGAATGGCAAATTAGGTGAAAAGGTGGTTAACGAGGGAAAAAGTAAATTAAAATTACCATAATATGCCTGTAGGCAGGAAAATTAAAGACTGAAAATACCATCTGTTAGCCAGGATGTGGAGCAATCGGCACTTTTAAACCTTCACTGGTAGGAATGCAAACTGTGCAGCCACTTTAAAAGCATTTTGGCAGTTTAAAAAGCTAAACATGCAACTACCATACATCCTAGCAAATCCACTTTTATGTAAATACTGAACGCAAATGAACCAAAAACTCAGTGAGTAGAGCTGAAGTGAGGCTCAGCGGCAGAGTGCTGGCCTAGCATGCATGCGCCTCGGAATTCAATCCCTAGTAATGAAAAAAAATTATGGTAAGTTAAAGAAGCCAGACATGAAAACTACATACTGTTTAACACAAAAACAGGGAAAGTGACATGCCAGAGGCTAGCAAGTTAGTGGAGGGACTGACTGCAAAGGAGCATAAGGAAACTTTTCAAGTTGATGCAAATGTTCTAGATCATGATTGTATATTTTGCCAAAACTCAAAGAACCATACCCTTAAAAATTGGCGATTTTTATTCTATATAAATGTGAAATCCCTCCAAAAATCAGGGGAAAAAAAGAGTAGCACAGATAAAGGGAACAACTGAGACAAATCCTACAGTCAGCAAGGTATGTTCTAAAAGAGGTAAAAGGAGGTTTTTAGCAACATGGCCAAATACCACCTGTCAACGTCGAGTGTGCAGGAGCACATGCACCTACCAGAACCAGACTGCTCTCCTGGGGCGTCAGCCGCCACAGCAGCTGAGCTGGCCGATGCTGTGGACAGCTGAATTTGCTTTGGTGGACTCTGGATGCTGTTAAGTTCAAACTGGCTCCCTTCTGCTGACTGTGACTGGAAAAGGGAGATGTAGAACTCTTCCAATTTGGGCAGTGTGGAAGAATCCAAAGAACCCTTTAAGTTTGGTTGCTGCAAAATGGGAGAAATGGGGCAAAGGTATTAACAGTAATTAAGCCCTTTTATTTCCTATGTATACAATATATATCATAATCAATAAGTAAAATGCCTCACTTCCAAGACCCTAGCTATTCTCTAGAAACTGCAAGTCCTTCCTTAACCTGATGACTATCAATTAAGGAAACTTTCTTAAACACATTATGAGCAAACTTGGGACTGAGTGACCATACACAGCCGGGGAAGAGGGGTAGGACGTGAGAAATGACATTCACAGCACACTGATGTCAGGCACTGCAGTGGGTTGTCTGCACATGTTTTTTCATTTAAACATCAAGAACCACCATTCTAGGTGGTTGTCATGTCATCTTTCACCTACCCTAATGCTTTTCATATAGTGGCTATTTGATGTCCATCATTCTCTGCAGATGGGGAAACTGAAGCCCCCAAAGATAACTTGTGCTTAGAACAGTGGCAGGCAAATAATAAGTGCTTAGGAAATACCAGTAATATTATCTTTGTTACTAACTTGCAAAGGTCACAGAGAAAATTAGTAGTAGAAGCTAAATTCTAAACACATAGTTGACTATAGAGATGGAGCTCTTAACTACCAGGAAGTTCACATCTTCTTATGGACCAGCAATGGGAAAGTTGAAAAGGCTCAGAATGCAATTATTTGAATACAAGTCGGTGTATACTTGACTCAAAGCTATCAAAAATGTGTAGCAAGACTTTCAGTTCCAGTCACGGTGCAGTAACTTGAATCAGACTAATCATTCCTCAAGTACTATGAAGGTTGGACAAAAGTAGATTTTAAAATATTTGAAAGCCCTTGGGAACAAACAAGTCAGCAGAATTTCAGATCATGAGGTGGGTCCCATATTTCCCTAGCATTTTAATGGAAAGGCATTTTGTGTACATGGCACAGGGTGTAAGGCCCAAGTATAAAGTGGCAGGCAGCCTTACTGGCTAAGGTGATAGAGATTAGGGTTGGAAGCTGATAGTACAGGCAGGCCTTAAGGGAGCAGAGAGGAGTCTAATAATCTGTGTACAAGTCTCCGGCAAGTATTGGCCAAGTCCTAAACTGCACATGCAAGTGTGAGATTCCGAGAAACCCAACCGTAAACTGCAGCCAGGAGTTAAACAAGATCAGCAGACACTTCAGCATCCTGCGGTGGGGTCAGAGCCCCTCCCAGGTGGGGGACAACCAAACAACCAGGCTTTCAGAAGACCTGCCCAAAGGATGGTTCTTTAGACTAAGAGCTACAAAGATTTAAGGAACAAGGACAAACATGGAATAGAGCATTCTAACAAAGTCCAAACCCCGAACCAATGTGCAGGGTGCTGGGGTTGAGGCTCAGTGGTAGAGTGCTTGCCTAGCACATGTAAGGCACTGGGTTTGATCCTCAGAACCACATAAAAAATAAAGGCATTGTGCCCATTAAAAAAAAAGAAAAGAATGTGTATGTTAAAGTGATCTGCCAGTATATGCTGGTCAAATGACAATGACCCTCTTTGGAGGAAAATAACCCAGAGCTTTATAATTTTTTTCCATAATATCCAACATCTGATTTAAAAAAATCATGAGATATGCTTCCTTCTTCCCTCTACCCCTTTGCTAAAACAGGAGTAAACAGAGAGGGAAAAGAAAAAGTAAGAATAGATCCAAAAGTGAGATATTGGATACTCAAACTATCTGAAAGGGACTTTAGCATACCATGATTAACAGGGCCAGGAGGAAATGATAGACCAAGCAGATCAACATATGAAAAAAGTGTATAAAAATAATCAAATGGACATTTTCAGACCGAAAAATGATGCCTGAAATCCACCAGACTGAAGCATTGCCAATCAAAACAACTAAAAAAACCGAACAAGATAAAAGAGCCCCATAGGAGATTCAGCCAGAAGTTCTAGCATCTTATAGCTGAATTCCATCAGGAAAGGAGAAAGACAATAAGCATCAGAAATAGCTGTTAAGGGCTGGGGCTGTGGCTCAGTGGCAGAGTGCTTGCCTAGCATGCGTGAGGCACTGAGTTCGATCCTCAGTACCACATACAAATAATAAATGAATAAAATAAAGATCCATCAACAACTAAAAAAAAAATTAAAAAAAAAAAGAAAGAAAGAAATAGCTGTTAAGATAAATGGGCCCCAAATTTCCAAAACTGACAATGAGTAACTGATTCAACAAGTGAACCAAAGTGGGATAAATCCAAAGGATTTTATTTATTTATACATCTAAGCATATCATCATCAAAGAGCTGAGATGCAAGGAGAAAAATCTTAAGTCAGACAAAAAAACGACATCATCTTCAAAGGTGTAATGATAACTGACATTTCAATAGAAGCTACAATACAATGAAATGACCACTTCAAATAGTTGAAAGAAAAAAGTGTCAACCTAAAATTCTGCACTTAGGGACAAAGTTCATCAAAAAGGGAGATTAAATAAAAGGAAAAGAAAAAAACCTAAAAACTTCTGAGATTTGCTGTTAGCAGACTTACACTGTCAGAAGCAGGAATCGGAAGCACCAGGAAGGCACATGTATAGTCAAACAAATGACCACTGAGGGCTGGGGTTGTGGCTTGGTGGTGGAGTGCTTGCCTAGCATGCATAAGGAACCGAGTTCAATTCTCAGCACCAAATATAAATAAATAAATAAATAAATAAAGGTCCATCAACAACTAAAAAAAACTAAAAACGAAAATGAATACTGACTGCTTAAAACATATACCATGTGCTGAATTATACTACGGCAACACAGAACACTGGTCAAAAAGAAATGCTTATTTGGGGCTGGGATTGTAGCTCAGCGGTAGAGCGCTTGCCTCGCATGTGTGAGGCCCTGGGTTCGATCCTCAGCACCACATACAAAGCAATAAAATAAAGACATTGTGTCCATCTACAACTAAAAAAATATTTTAAAAAAAGCTCCAATTAAAGAAATCTAAGTGACCTTATAATCCACTTTGCTATCAAGAATTATAGATATTAAATAAAACTGCCCTTCACAGCCTTGGCGACTTGAAAACACCTTAGGTGGTTAGTTTCTTTCCTTCCATGTAACAACAAACACTGACCCTAACGAGCAAGGAGTGTCTGAAACCTAGTACAAGGGAAGCTGCCTCTTTCCCCAGCCTGCTGTCTTGCCTAGTATAAAATTTTTTGGACTACTTAGGATGTTTTGGGAGAACTTCTGGGGAAGAAGTTTCTACACACACTCCATATCCACCTACTCAGTCCTTCTCGTGACAGCAGTGGCTTATCAGTTTGGTGAGTTGATGGAAGTCTGACAACTACTAGTCCGTATTTCCTTGCTGGGCAGAATTCCTGTGTTAAAGGTCACTACTCCAGTGTGGCCCTAGCTCTCACTGCTTGAAGACTCACAGGGAACAAGGACAGGTTGGGTCTCTACTTCCTCTCTCCCATGCAGTAAGCAGAATGAAGCTGCTCTGCCTGCAGCTGGGTGAGTTTAACTCTGACAGGGAAGAACAGCCTGAGGTCTAAATTATTTTTCCAGATCCAAATTTGCTATGAATGAAGCTAGTATTTTAATTCTCCCTTAGACTGTTTTCGTGTGAGTAAAGCAATGTAAAAGGGAGGAAAAAAACTGTCGGAAGCCATCTGTGAACTGTGCATGAACCAAATCGGCATGGAAGCCATTGAACAGCAAAATCTGGTATGGGGAACTCCCAGCAGTACTCCTGCTGGTGAGACTGTCTAAATACATGTGAATTCCTAGCCAGCTCTGCCACAGGTTCCACATAGCACCAGAGATGGGGGAACCTGCTGGAGCCATGTAGACAGAGCCTCTCAGAGATGGGTGTGGCTTGCCAAGATGCCAATCAACCTGTTTGCTGCAAGTGCCCTGCCACACCGAGAAGCAAGACTCCTGCCGAAACTTTATCCCTGCTTTTGATGTACTCCCTGAAATAAAGGACTGGAGCCATTTTCTAGTTGTTCCAGCTCCCACTAGGGCTGGAGAACCTATTAGGCACTCATTTCCCTTTTAAAACTATTTCCTGGCTCTGACTCTTTATTCTTCACTAACTATTTCTATTTATTTTTATAACTATTTATTTTTCTCAGGTAGCTCACAACGTTCTAAGCAGAGAACTACCTGACAGAGTGCTAGCCACCCTGGGATAGAGGACAGACAGATATGCATAGGACATCCAACCCCAAAGAGTTACTGAACAACAAACATATGACAACATGTCTACTGCATTAAACATTTTACAAGTACAGAGACCTTTGACATTCAAATGGATACACAGCTGAGGTGGAACTCGATGGCAAAGACACCTGGGTCACACTGCCTGCATTTGAATTCCAAGTCTGCACTCACTAGCCATATGACTTTATATCAGTACCCAATTTCTCTGTGCCTCAGTTTTATTATCTATAAAACAAATAGTATTTGCCTCACAAGATTTTTGTGAAAATTGAGTTAACATATACAAAGGCCTTAGAACTGTGTCTTGTTATGGGGCTGGGGCCGTAGCGCAGTGGTAGAGTGCTTGCCTAGCATGCGTGAGGCACTGGGTTCGATCCTCAGCACCACGTATAAATAATAAATGAATAAAATAAAGATCCATCAATGTCTAAAAAAATATTTAAAAAAAAAAAAAAGAACTGTGTCTTGTTATTATTCTAGGACATTCAAATAGAAGTATCCTTGAACTGTTACAGAAAAGGGGCAAAGTAAAAGCCAGACATCAACTACTAAGTGCTGGAATTGAAGTTTCCCGGCTTGAAGTTTTGGTATGTAAGATGCTATTACAATCTTGCATTTGTGTTCTAGCAAGCCAAGGAGAAACAAAAATCCCTAAGTTGTCTGCCAATGTAGACAGAGTTGGTATAAGCTTATGGTTCCCCCTCTCTAAAGACAAAGTTTCTCACATTCTTATCTCACAGCCCTAATTCATCAGTGCTGCAAGTAAAGAGGATACCTGAGATTGAACTCAGAGGCACTTGACTACTGAGACACATCCCAGCCCTATTTTGTGCTTTATGTAGAGACAGGGTCTCACTGAGTTGCTTAGTGCCTTGCCATTTTTGAGGCTGGCTTTGAACTCGCAATTCTCCTGTCTCAGCCTCCGTAAGTGCTGGGATTACAAGCATGCGCCATCATGCCCGGCTCCAACATTTGATCTTTAAGTCCCCAGTATGCCCAAGACCAAGTTAAGCCTTATTTTGTGGCTGGAGATAGAACTGATCATAAGAAAACATGAATTATTGCAGGCATGTTGGCACACTCCTGTAATCCCAGCAATTTGGGAGGCTGAGGCAGGAGGAGCACAAATTCAAAGCCAGCCTTAGCAATTTAGTGAGACTCTGTCTAAAAATTGAAAAACAAAAGCAAAAACAAAAACACGGACTGGACATGTTGCTCAGTGGTTGAGCACCCCTGGGTTCAATTCTTGGTATGGGGGGGGCATGAATCCAGGTTTTGTTTCCTCACAGTCTAGCATCATAAGCAACCAATAGTTTTTCTATATATCAAATTAAAAAATATTACTGTATATATGTTAACACTGAAATGTAATTATATACAGTCATAGTATCTGGAAATGGTTATGAGTAGTTAATGCTACAACACAGGTGTATCTATACAAGTTCAATGTGAAACTACAAGGGCCTGAAACAAAAACTGCAAGGTCTCCCAAACATTCCTCAAAGGATGCGCATATGGCCCCAGGACAGCTGGAATCCCTAGCAGCAAATGAATAACATTGAATTCAACCTTACTAGGGGCCAGAACTTCAATCGAAGTTCACAAATGACATAATGTAGCCTTTGAAGTATGTCATGACGAAACCTACAAAAAAGGCTAATAACTTGACTTAAAAGTTAAAAAACAATCTGGGTGTGGTGGCACACGCCTGTAATCCCAGCACTTTGGGAGGCTGAGAGGAGAATCTCAAGTTCAAAGCCAGCCTCAGCAATGGTGAGGCGCTAAGCAACTCAGTGAGACCCTGTCTCTACATAAAACACAAAATAGGGCGGGGATGTGGCTCAGTGGTAGAGCACTTGCGTGGCATGTGGCATGTGTGAGGCCCTAGGTTAGATCCTCATGACCGCATATAAATAAATAAAAGATCCACTGACAACTAAAAAACATTAAAGAGTTAAAAAACAGTTCTATCTCCAAAATGATATATGGCAAGTACTCTGCTGTCTTGTAACAGAAATACAAAAAAGGGTACAGAAAGCTTTCTCAAAAAGAAATAAACACTAAGAATACTTAAGAAGTTCATCATGACACAGTCACAAATTATTTAGCTTTGACAATATTCCTCATGGGAGCTATAACATCAAACAAAACTACATGAGAAAAAGTTTGATAACTCATGTTTCCAAATTTCAAAACTTGCGAAAAAGCTAATATAATCAAGACAACTGGTTACTGGTACAGCAACAGACAGCAGAATTGAGAGCACAGAAATAAAACATTTATGATCAACTGAGTTTTTTAAAAAATATATATTTTTAGTTGTAAGTGGACACAATATCTTTATTTTATTTATTTTTATGTGATGCTGAGGATTGAACCCAGGGCCTCATACATGCTAGGCAAGTGCGCTACCACTGAGCTGCAACCCCAGCCTTCAACTGAGTTTTGATATAGGTGCTAAGATAACACATGGAGAAAGAATATGTAGTTCTGGGACAAATGAACATCCCACATGCAAAAAAGTGAAGGTGGACTTCTACCTCACACCATGACAAAAATTTTCTCAAAACGGATCAAGGGCTTAAGTTTAAGAGCCAAAACTATAAAACGCTTAGAACAAAGAACAGGTATAAATCCTTAAATAATTGCCTAACCTTGGATTAGGCAATGGGTTATAGATATAATACCAAAAACTCAAGTAACCAAAGAAAAAAATTGGATTTCATGAAAAATTTCAATGATGCAAAGGACACCATAAGAAAGTGAAAGACAACAGTCAGCAATTCTAAAAACCATGTATCTCACAAGGGATATGTAATAAAGTATTATCATTATTACAACTTAAAAAATGGGGAAAGGATCTAAGGAGATATTTTGCCAAATATAAACAAATGACTCTAACAAGCATATGAAAAGATGCTCAACATCATTAGCCATCAGGGATATGCAATGAGATATATATTATATCTATTAGTATGGCAATAACTTAAAAAACCAGAAAAGTATTGAAGATATGGAGAAGCTGGAACCTTCATACACTGTTGGTGGTAACATAAAATGGTTCAGCTGCTTTGGAAAACTGTATGGCAGTTCTACAAAATGTTAAAAACAACATTATCACAGGACCCAGCAATTCTACTCCTAGTTATATACCTAAGAAAAACTAAAACACATGTCCACACACAAACTTGTACTTAAATGTCTTAGCTGCATCATTTATAATGACCAAAAATGTAAAATCAGCCACAAATTCCATCAACTGATGGATGGATAAATAAAAATGTACTATGTCATATAATGAATTATTATTCAACCATAAAAAGTACTTATTCATACAACATGGATGAAGCCTGAAGACAATGACGCTAATTAAAAGAATGATCACAAAACACCATACGCTGTATGACATTTGTAGGAAATGTTCTAGACAGGGAAATACGTACTGACAGAAAACAGATTAGTAGTTGTTTAAGGCTCTAAGGGGGATGGGAAAGGGCTTAATTGCTAATGGGTATAGAGGTTTTGGGGGTGATGAAAATGTTCTAAAAGAGACTGTAGTGAAGGTTGCACAACTTTGTACACTAAGCACATTGAATCAAATACCTTAGTGAGTTATGGTGGTGTCCCAATTATATTTCAATACAGCTGTTATGTTTATACATGACAGTAGAATGTATTTTGACATATCATACATACATGAAGTATAACTTCCCATTTTGTGGCTGTATAGGATATGGAGTTACACTTGTCATGTATTCATATAAGAACACAGGAAAGTTATGTCTGATTCATTTTACTGTCTTTCCTATTCCCACCTGCTCTTTCCCTTCATTCCCCTTTGTCTAATTCAGTGAATTTCTATTTTTCCCTCCCCACTGTTTATTGAGTTAGCATCCACATACTAGATAGAACATCCAGCCCTTGGTTTTTTGGGATTAGCTTATTTCACTTAGCAAGATAGTCTCTGGTTCCATCCATTTACTAGTAAATGCCAAAATTTCATTATTCTCTATGGCTGAATAATATTCCATTGTGTATATGCACCACATTTTCTTTATCTATTCATCTATTGAAGGGCACCCAGATTGGTTCCATAGCTTACCTACTGTGAATTGAATTACTATAAACATTGATGCAGCTGTGTCACTGCAGTATGCTGATTTTAAGTCCTTTGGATATATGCCAAAAAGTGGGATAACTGGGTCAAATGATGGTTCCGAGTTTTCTGAGGCATCTCCATACTGCTTTCCATGGTGGTTGCACCAATTTGCAGTCCCACCAGCAATGTATGAGTGTGCCTTGTCTCATCCTCACCATGTATTGTTACTTGCATTCTTGATAATTGCCATTCTGATTGGAGTGAGATGGAATCTCAGTACAGTTTTAATTTACATTTCTCTAATTGCTAGAGATGAACATTTTTTCATATATTTTTTGACCATTCATATTTCTTCTTCTGTAAAAGGCCTGTTCAGTTCCTTTGTCCATTTATTGATTGGGTTGTTTTTTGGTGTTAAATTTTTTCAGTTCTTTGTATGTCCTAGAGATTAATGCTCTATCTGAGGTGCAGATGGTAAAGATTTCCTCCCATTCTGTAGGCTCTCTTTATGCCCTTGATTGTTTCCTTGGATGTGAAGAAAGCTTTTTAGTTTGATACCATCCCATTTATTGATTGATTTTACTTCTTGTGCTTTAGGAGTCCTGTTGAGGAACTCAGTTCCCAAGACGACATGATAATTTGGGCCTATATTTTCTTCAAGTAGACACAGAGTCTCTGGTCTAATGCCTAGGTCCTTGATCCACTTTGAATTGAGTTTTGTGTAAGGTGAGAGATAGGGGTTTAATTTCATTCTGCTACATATGGATTTCCAGTTTTACCAGCACCATTTGTTGAAGAGGCTCCAGTTTTTGGCACCTTTGTCTAAGATGAGATAACTGTATTTATGTGGGTTTGTTTCTGTCTTTTGTTCTGTTCCATTGGTCTTCATGCCTGCTTTGGTGCCAAGACCACACTGTTTTTGTTACTATAGCTCTGCAGTATAACTTAAGGTCTAGTATTGTGATGCCTCCTGATTCCTTTTTTCTTGCTAAGGATTACTTTGGCTATTCTAGGCCTCTTATTTTTCCAAATGACTTTCATAACTAAAAGCTGTTATTTTTAAAAAAGTGATATCAGAAAATATAAAAGCCTATGCTATGTTAAAACTAAATCCATTCCCTTAAGTAACCTAAATTTCTGGAATAGATTTATGCAATATTGAATGACTTTTATCACTGCTGTCAGGATGACTATATTCTGTACAACATACATAACTCAAGATTCATCTTCCTCAAATCTGATTTTTTAAAATGCCTTTATTTTATTTATTTTTATGTGGTGCTGAGGATCCCAAACCCAGTGCCTCACACATGCTAGGCAAGTGCTCTACCACTGAGCCACAACTCCAACTCCCAAATTTGATTTTTAACAAGAGACCTAGTACCAAATTTCATGATTTACATAAATTACCCTGCTGTTCTCAGGACACTCATCTGTGAGAAACATGAAACTAATTTTGTGCCAGGGTTACTGCTTTCTGCCACTGCAGCAGAAAAGAAGAAATTGGTCTACACTATAAAACAGCTTAAAATTCATGGCTAAGTTATAGGATATGCCTATTTTTCTCTATGCCTACCACAGGTTTAATTAGCCTTTTAATTTTAGGCTCGGGATTTTATTCTAAAGAGATGAATAATATTATTAAAATTTATTTTAAAATCAGTATAAATTTTATGCTTCTATATTCTATCAACCGCTCATTAAGCACAATTTTACTTTCTAAGAATGAAAGTACTTACGCAATATGCCACAGTAAAATTCATTAGACATTTATCTTTTCTCATCTTTTTTTTGTTATCTGAGGATTTAATGATGAAATACATTTTCCTTCCAGTTCTAAGCTGATTTCTAGAATGTATTTTATTCTTTATTGTTTGTTTTCTTTTGCAAAGGTGGGGACTGAATTCAGGGCCTCACACATGCTGGGCACGTGTGCTACCACTTAGCTACATCCTCCACCTTAGACATTTACCTTTTGAATCTTGGTTGTACCAGTACTTTTTTCTTGAGTATCCAGCTCTTCTTGTTTTTTAATGTCTACTTTCATTCCATTCACCAGGCCTGAAGGCTGCCAGGAATCATCCCATATATCTTTGGATGTAGGAAAACACCAATCCTAGAAGATAAAGAAAAAACACAACAATAAACTAAATAGTAACACATGATCAAAGAAGAGGATAATGTGGGCACTGCAGAGGCAAGGAAGACAGGTGCATTGAACAGGAAAGGTACGGATTAACCTTCTACATGACTGTGACTCTCCTCCTCCTGTACTGGTCTGCACCAACATCTTCAACTCCTCTGAACACTTGAATATCATCAACATAAAAACAACCCTGTTTGTAGTATTTAATATTGTTTTCATGGCTATGTTATTTTTCATGATCATCTAGTACTTAAAAAGCATAAATACTAATGAGCAACTTAACTGCATCTTCTTTCTCATAAGTATTTCTTCTTTCTTATAAGTAGTGGACAACACATATGCAAATATATGTTAGGTACAATATGAGCAAATGCCCCGACTGCAGAAACCCCAAGGTTATGTTTAAAAACTAATGCAACAAAAATAAATTTCAGAAAACAGTTTCTTCAGTTTGTTTATATATCCTAAAGCTCTGACTGGGTGGCTCATGATAAAACAGATATCATAATGCTTGAGATGGCAGATATACACAATAAGCCTGGGGTTTATTTCCCTCTGCTGGATCCTTTGCCCCCTTATGTACCACTACCACTTTTTTTTTTAAATCATGTATTCTTATGAATTAGGACCTGACAAATCCTTTTAAATTCCCAAATATATAGCTTTGTCAAGGCCTGGAAAACTAAATTTAAATTTCTTCTTTTCAGTAGTGATTTGCTTTCTGTTATCCCAAGGGTCTAACCTTCTGTGGCATTTCTTCACATGTAGGACACTGTTTCTTTCCACCAAGGCTTGAGGTAAATAAATGGGAGGCAGCATCACCTCCTTTTCCTATTTTAGCCTGCAGTGGTAGCCAGTTCTCATCCCAGATATCATCACCTATGGTCACTGACTCCAGGCATGGCATTCCAGTGGGGATCTCATCCTAGAATGTATCAGAGGACAAAGAAAAACTATATTTTATAGTTCCTTATGACCATATTTCAAAATTTAGTTTTATAATGTTTCCTGACTCCAAATAAGATGGCAGTTTAAATACATAATTTATTGCTATTTATTATTCTTTTCTTTCTGATATGCCACCAAAATAAAACAAAGAGATTTAAGATATAAACTCCATGGTCAAAGAGAACAAAAGAGGAGAAAAAAACATCTACTCTCTGGATATAGGAAAGCAGACAATTGTCAACTGATTAAAGAATCCCAATAAAGCATATTCCTGAAGTAATAGTGAGAAAAACTGAGAAGCAACCCAAATTTATACTTTAAAAGTTCAGGAAATGAACTATAAGGTTTTTTAAAAGGAGTAAAATGGGAATGAAAACAAGAACACCAGTGAAAAGTCAGTGTGAGCAATAGTGAGATCTTCACACCCCTGTGCTGTTTCAAGGACATAGGCAACTATACCTCTTGGTCTTCTAGAGGGCCAAGAAAGACTTTTGGAGGGTAAAACTGAGCAAAACAAGTATAGTGAGAAAGAGAAATTAGGTGAATATTGATATTGCTGGCCCTCTTTTCAGTATAGCAGGATAGAGATAAAAGGAAAAAGCATGTGGATTTGCAGACAGATCCATAAACATTATCAAATCTGAACAGAGAAAAAAAGATTGGAAGAAAAAAACCCAAAAGATTTTTTAAAGCCTCAGAAACTAAGGGACAATATCAAAATATTTAACATTTGTGTAGTGTAATTAAAGATCCCAAAAGAAGAGTACAATGTCAAAAAATAATTTGAAGTGTGGCTGAAAACTTCCAAAGACATAAACCTACAAGTTTAGCAAACCCCAAACACCATAAACCAAGGAAATTCATGCCTTGACAGATTATAATCAACCTGCTAAAAACTAAAGGCAGACACCATCTTGAATGCAGCCAGAGAAAAATGAAAGATTGCACTGTATCATTGCTGTGAATTTTGTATCAGAAACTATGAAGGCCAGAAGGAAGTGGAATAAGAAGCTTAAAGTGCTGGAAAAAAAAGCAATAGCAAACAAGACCTCTATTTGGCCAAAATACTTCTCATATTTTTAATGTTGTTTAGAATAAAGATATAAATGTATGTTCAGTGAAGAGAACTAAGATTTATTGTCAGCAGACCTACACTAAAAAGAATTCCAATCCTTTGGATGGAAAGGAGATGATATCAGAAGGAAACTTGGAACATCGAAAAAGGAAGAACAACAGAAATGAAATGAGTAAACATAACAGACTCTTCTCTTTAATTAAGAATATATTTGAGGGGCTGGAATTGTGGCTCAGTGGTAGAGCGCTTGCCTCACATGCGTGAAGCGCTGCGTTCGATCCTCAGCACCACATAAAAACAAATAAAATAAAGATATCATGTCCATTTAAAAAAATATTAAAATAAAAAATATATTTGAATATGAAAAGAAATATAACATCATGAAATTTCAATGTATGCAAACTTAATACATAAGATGAGGACAGTAAAAGGCAGGAAGAAGTAAAAGATTTATATGATGGTAAGATTGATAGGCCATTTAGTGATAAATTACCCATTATGTCCATTATAAAATGAAGTCAGAATTTATATTGTAATTCCTAGACCAACCACTGAAACAAAAACAAAAACAAAACCCTACACAGATATAATAAAAACAAAACATAAGATATAAGTTAAAATGCCAAAAAAGTTCAGAAAAATAAGAATAGGGGGAATTTCCTCAATTTGCAAAGAACATCTATACAAAACTTTAGAGCTAACATGTTTGGTGTTTTCCTTCTAAGATAAGGAGCCAGGAAAGTCTGTCACCATTTTTATTCAACATAGTGCGAGAAGCTCTACCCAATGCAACAAAGGAACAGAAATAGAAGCCATGCAGATCAGAGAAAACTAACCATATCTGTAGATAGCATGACTAAGAAAACACCAAATAACCAAAAAAAAAAAATCCTTGTAAGTGATCAAGGCCACAGTATACAAGATTGGCACAAAAACACCAATTTAATTTCTATATGGGTAAAACCTTCAGGAATACAAAGATATTCTCACACACACTCCTGCTCAATAGCATTTGAAATCCTAGACAGAGCAAGGCAGGAAGATAGATTAAAACCATACAGTTTAGAAGGAAATAAAACTGTACTAATTTGTAGACACCACTATCTACATGAAAATCCCAAAGGGACTCCTGGAATTAAGTCAGTTCAGCTAGTTTAAAAGTTGTAAGTTCAAAATTTAAAAAAAAGTTCTATATGTTAACAATGAAAATATGAAAATAAAAAAAATACTATCTAAAATAGCTCCCAAGATAAATGAAATATTTAAGTATAATGCTAATAGAACACATGTAGTTTCTGAATACTGAAAATTATAGTAGCATGACAAAGATATAAAAGAAAAACCTAAGTTAATGGGCAGGTATATTCTGTATTCACAGAATAAAGATACCAAATTTCCTCAAATTTATCCACAAATTAACACAATTCCAACCAAAATCACAGATACAGACATACTGGTTCTAAAATTTATAAGGAAGGAAAAGAAACTAGAATATTAAGAACAATTTTGAAAAAGGATAAAATAGGAGGATTCATACTACCTGACTTTAAGAGGTACTATGAAGCCAGTAATCAAAGTGTGGTACCAATAAAGGGATGGACATAACAGATCAATGGAACAGAATCCTGTCTAGAAACAGACTCATACAAGTATGGATGACTGGGTTGGGGATGTAGATCAGTGACAGAGCCTAGCATGTGAAAGGCCCTGGGTTCCATATCCAGCACCACATACATACACAAAAAACTATAAGAATGGACAACTGAATTTTGGTAACGCTTTAAAGGAAATTCATTGGAGATAGGATAGTCTTCTCAACAAATGTTATTTGAACAACTGAACATCCATATGCAACAAAATGAATCCTGTCTTAACCCCGTACCTTCCTCTAAAATTAATTTAGATTTCTCAATATTGGAAACACTACATAGAAAAAAGTCGATATATTAACCTCAAAATTCAAAACTTTCGCTACATGAAGGACACTATTAAAATAATGAAAATATGAGCTACAAGTGGACAAATATATTTGAAATCACGTATCTGACACAGGAGTAGCATCCAGAATATATTACAAATTCTCAAAACATTAAATAAAATCAATGATCCATTCAAAGCATGGGCAAAAGACCTGAACAGACATTTGCACCAAAAGTATGTATGGATGGTAAACAAGCACAGAAAAGATGTTGAACAACATTAATCATTAGGAAATGCAAACTAAACCATGTGGTACTACTACTACACGCCTATCAGAATGTCTAAAATTAAAATTACTGGTAATACACAGTACTAGCAAGGGTGTGGAGCAACCAGAACAGATTGCTAGTGGGAATGAAAAATTGTATAGCCTTTCTGGGGAACAATTTGATAAACATGTATCATGTAATCCTGCAATCCCACTCCCAGCATTTTCCCAATTTAAATGATGCTATGTTCACATAAAAACCTGTACACATACTTGCAGCAGTTCTATGCATCATTATCCCAAACTGGAAACAACCTAAATGTTCTTCAGTGGGTGAAAAGCTATACATACATGGTATAGCCTTACAATAAATCCATACTCAGCGGCCAAAAGCTTTGATTTAAAATTGCTACATGCAACAACTTAGAAGAATAAATGATATCAGTCCTAAAGGTTAAACACTGTATGACTCCACTTAGATGATAGTTCTAAAAAGGTAAAACTAGAGAGACAAAAACATCAGTAGTTGCTTGGGATCAGGAATATGGAGGAGACTGATTAAAAAAAGGTAGCCCGAGGGAGTTACTTTAGATTGATGAAGTCATTTTGCATGCCGATTGTGGTGTTGGTTACATAAAACTACTTGTACATGAAAACTGACAGAAAATTACACCAAAAGAAAGTCAATTTTAACCATATATTAGTTTAAAAAGAAGGATATTAACAAAGTTATGCAGAAAAGGAAAAGATGTCATAGCATACTATGTGCCTGAGCCATGAACAGTACAGTCATAATAATGCAAATGTGAGTGGTGACCTAATGGAAAGTTTGATACACTCGATGAGTACGATGGATGGTGGGGGTAGAGGACATAAAGGCTGTTTGTGTGTAGTAGGGTAAAGGGATCAAAGAGAACTAAACCCTCATCTTTCATAGTGGGAAGTCCACAGATACATAAAACTCAGAAATCAGAAAATGACACATATGTAATTAAAGGAACAGAGGTAAATTCCAAAAGTAGAAGCTAAAAGAGTTGAAAATAGTTGTTTTGGGATATAGGCTATAGAGGAGAAATGGTAATGGAGGACTCTAGGCTATGTGTACATAAACATTTGACTAAAATAAAGATAAAATATGCCCTCCAAAAAAGTCATAAACTTTTCCCCTAATATGGTTCTCAATCCCAGTGTTTAGATACCGCATAATTCTTGAATATGGTACAAATGTATGGGAGAGTAACCACCACATCAAAGCGAGGTGATGCATTTTCTTTTCTATGATCAAGGTTATGTTCCTACAATCTGGTCTTGGAGACTGCTGAAGAGAGAATTTATAATTCACCTGTGAGAAATGATCTATGACACTAAAAACAGGAGAGCTTAAAAAGCTATTTTCAGTCTCTTCATTTGTGAATTAATTATATTAATTACTTATTTTTTAAAAACTATCTTTCCTCCTCCTACCTCAGTTTCTTCCTTCAGATCCTTTGGCTCTGGAATGGACCACTTTAGATCTTCTTCACAGCTCTTGTGAGTTTTCAGAGAACTGAATTCAGACTCCTTTAAGGGCTCCTTTGACACAGATTTAAGATGACTTAAACAATTTTCATCATCAATATCTTTCTAGTAGATATGAAAGAGATTACTTTGTCTTCTATATTAATGTTGTTTACAAACTGTACATACTTATAAATTTTGGTGGGATTTTTTGCTATGGCTCATTCAAGTGCTATTTTATTTTCTAACTTTATCCCTGACTCTAGGCCCTCCCCTTCTGGAAAGCGATTTCAGGCAAAAAACATTTTTTTTAAAAATATTTTTAGTTGTAGATGGATACAATATCTTTATTTTATTTATTTATTTTTATGCGGTGCTGAGGATCGAACCCAGTGACTCACACATGCGAGGCAAGCACTTTACCACTGAGCTACTGCCCCAGCCCCAGGCAAAAAACATTTTTGAGCACATATGACCAAATGTCTATGGATAGCTTTCTGAAGGATGCAACAGGTACTAGCTTTAAAGGAAGTAAAATTACAGTAGGAAATCACACAACCAAGTCATGACAGTGTAATCTCTCAAGTAGCGCTATCAGAGAGAAATACTGAAAATATTGAGGGAGGATGTCTGGAAAGAGGCAATGAAGGAGATAACACAAACTGTTAGGATGATTAACAGACAAGTAGGAGCCGGGCGCGGTGGCTCAAGCCTGTAATCCCAGCACTTAGGGAGGCTGAGACAGAATTACGAGTTCAAAGCCAGCCTCAGCAACGGCGAGGCGCTAAGCAACTCAGTGAGACCCTGTCTCTACATAAAACATAAAATAGGGCTGGGGATGTGGCTCGGTTGTTGAGTGTCCCTGAGTTCAATCTCTAGTACCAAAAAAAAAAAAAAAATTAAAAAAAAAAAAAAAGACAAGTAGGAATGAGCAGGGGGAGGCACGTGTGTCTATAGCATATAGCAGTCTTGCTATATCAAAATATGGACTGGGGTGGACTGGGAAAGTCTTGTCCTTTTGTACAGAAAAGAGTGTCTTCCTGTATTTCTAGGACTGAACAATGATTATCCGAAGACATCAACAGCTGATAAGATATTCTAAAAATATTAAAGATTGAATTCAATTCACTAAGATGAGGAAATGTAATTCTTCTGAACTCACTTAGAATGACAGAAAAATTCAGTTTTGTTAGGGACCAAAACAAGTCCAATTAATTTTAACACTAACTAGAAATCTAAAATTGTTTTGAACATGCAACATTAATATACATTTTTTGTAACAGAGTAATCTCCCAGCAGTCAAAATGGCCTTATCTTTTCTAATAGTAAATATCTACTTAAAAAAACCCCATCATCTCTATAACTTTAAAGGTCAGATATACAACATACATTAAAAGAATATTTTACATTTTAGCTCTAAAAAATAAAATCTACTTTTAAAATTTGAAAAAGAATATTTTACATTTTATTTTATTTAACAAAAATAAAAAGCCTTATATCAACAAAATATTTCCAGCCTTCAGATTAAACACTTTCTATACTCTTAGTTCGGTACCTGTTGTCATGAGGAATATCATACTCAAGAGGACCTGTTTATCTGTTCAAGAAATACTAAGTTATTAGCTTGAGCTTCACTTTCCTTTTATCTAGAATGGGAAGGTTGTTATGCAGGTTAAATTCCCTATACATTCTGAGTGTTCTGTGAGCACTCAGAACAGTGCCTGTGAGATAGCACAAGTTCAATAAATGTTACTGCACGGCTAGAACAATGCATAATAAAAGAATGTTATAATAATACTGTTATTACTGTGGATAGAGAGGGGAATGGCAGAATGTTTAAGGAGAAAGAAATCAGAACATCTGAAGAAGAACCTGAGTAGTGAGGATGAAAGACAACATTTGGGTTAGAGAAAAGAACTACACACAGGAAGCAGGGAATCTAATAAATGAGAGTAATCCCCCTGGAGGAAGCACAAAGACTGCAAAGGTTTAAACTGCCAAACGATGAGAGACAAGTGAATTGTTAAGATCACTGTGAAAAATGTCTTAAGTTTGGAAAACCTCAGTTCCTTCATCTGTAAAATGAGGAATACAGAGTTAATTAAAGGAATTATTATTATATTTGCAAATCCTCTTACCAGGGCATGGAAATCGCTCTCTTTGGATCGTGGACTTATCTCTCGGTCTTCATTAAAATAGTGCTGCTGGGAAGAATAACCCAGTTCTGTGAAGACAACTTTATCTGGCCCTCCACTGGGTTCAGTGTATAAAGCTAAAGGGTTTAAGTCTCTGAAGCCCTGGATAAAAATAGATAATTTTTTAAAAGGAGGAAGGGTTTGATTATCCAATCAGGAAATAAAGGATGAAAGTTAGTACTTCATAATTTAAGTGCTGTGGAGGTATATTATCTTCTAAAATTTAACAGTTAAAACATTGCTCCATATCGACACTTTTACCTAGTTACAAAAATTAACATCAATATTAGCAGTAATATAGCAGATATATTAGCAGTAATATATCAATAGATTACTACCAATCTATCAGTAATCTAATCAATAATGTAAACTAAGTACTGCTTTTCTCTAGGATGACCTTAAATAACTGAACACTTTGAAATACTTTGGAGTAAAAGAGAACAGTCAACGTGTTTTTTTTTGGTACTAAGGATTGAACCCAGGGGTTCTTAACCACTGAACCACATCCCCAGCACCCCTCCCCCACCTTTTTTTTTTTTTTTTTTTAATATTGAGACAGGGTCTCGCTAAATTGCTGGGGCTGGCTTCGAACTTGCGATTCTCCTGCCTTCTCCCCAGCCACTGGGACTACAGAAGTGTGCCACCGTACCTGGCAAAAGTATTCACATTCTAAAGGACAATTAGTCAAACATGGTTTTTATGGTCATCTAAAACTTAAGAGTGTTCTGCACTAAGAAGTCAGCAACGTAATGAATGGCTCTAAAATTAAAGAATGAATCAAATTGCCTTATGTACTAAAATCTCTTAAACCTTGAGGTATTGAGAATAGGCAATATATGTTGCAAAATGCATCCAGACTGCTCTACCTTGGAAGGGACATTTTCTCGGCATACAATAGCATGGCCTTCTGCTCTTAAGACATGATGGAAATAGACATCTTCATGTGAGGACGTATCACACAGGAAAATGTTAAGGATTCCATCAATATATTCATCCACTACTCCTACTAACGGCTTCAGACCACACAACTTCTGAAACTGCAAAATAGCTCTGGATGTCCAGTGTTCCTGAAATACAATAAAGACATTAGATTTAGGTGATAGATTTCAACATGAATTACAGCACCATTTGTGAACTCTTGATACCCTAGTTTTAAGTGGAAAAAGAAAACCATGAAAGAACTAGAATGATACATAAGATATCTATGATTTGAGGATGAGAAAAATCGAAATAAAAAATGGTGAAAAAGTAATTATTTGGTGAGGAACTAACGTTTTCAGAAATATATTAGGCCAACCTTCCCACCAGGTGGGGGGGACTTAAAAAGTCTAGGTAAAATATCATTTTTATTTTTTAAGTTTTAAAAACTTAAAAGTTTTTATTTTTTATGTGTTCTAATTATACATGATAGCAGAATGCATTTCAATTCATTGTACACAAATGGAGCACAACTTTTTAAAATATTTTTTTAAAATATTTATTTTTTAGTTGTAGGTGGACAGAATTTTTTTTTTATTTTTATGTGGTGCTGAGGATCGAACCCAGTGCCTCCCGCATGCTAGGCGAGCACGCTACCACTGCGCCATAACCCCAGCCCCTAAAATATTTTTAATACGTCCAAAACATCAAAGAACCAGCAAGCTAGTAACAAATTATCAGGCCAAAACTGAAGGGAAAGGCTAGGGTTGTGGCTCAGTGGTAGAGCACTCACGTAGCACATGTGAGGCACTGGGTTCGATTCTCAGCACCACATAAAAATAAATAAAGGTATTGTGTCCATCTACAACTAAAAAATATTTTAAAAAATATTGAAGGGAAAGTGGGAATGACTTTTGTCTTAAGGGTACCTCCTAATCCAGGTAAATTTGAACCTTGCAAAGGGGAGATAGCAAAACTGGGGTCCATTACAGTAGTAGTCTCTAGAAAAGTTTTCCTCCATTAACTTGAGTCCTGCAGGATACAGTCTTGGGTAAGCAGGGAGAGAAAGATACCAGCTTTCACATGGGTTGGCAGCTCAATTTTCACATCACCAGAGTGATTCATAAATCAAGTTGTTAATTTAAATTAACATAGTTCTAAACTGGTAGAACTCCTAAGGACCTGGCAGAAGCAAACAAACCCTCTCCAGAGATAAATGTGCTCAGCTTGCATCATTCAACCATTCTTAAAATTTTTCAAAGATACTGAGCAACACATAGGCAAAGATAAAAAGCATATAAACAATGAATCAGAAGAATAGAGACCATATAACTGCAACACACCCTTAAAATCTTGGAAAATTTCTAGACAAATTATAAAACTAAACTTACTATGCTTAAAGCAAAATCCCCCCTTCATAAAACAACCCAGCTTAGTCTGAAAGCTTCTGCGAAGATCAGCAATCTATAAAAAAGAATATAGCATAACTAAGAAGTTTTAGAAAGTAAAAATATAACAAACTAAAATCTTCACAGGTTAATTCAGTAGATTACATAGGATTAAAGAGTAAATTAACAAAGTGGAAGATAATTTGTGAAAAATAAATTTACCCAGTGTGGGAAGAAAGATGGGTGTAAAAAAAAAGATGAGGAAGAAAAACTGAGGAAGTTTAACACTTTTAATTATGGCCTCAGAAAGAGAGGCAGAAACAGAGGTAATAAAAATATGAATATGGGGAATACATCATAATTGAAGAGGTAATGACTGGGAATTTGACTTAGTGAAAAGTAACAAACTAAGATAAAAGAAGTCCAATAAAAAAAATATAGGATAAATGAGCATAAATTCACACAAACAGCCAGGCACAGTGGCACACGTCTGTAATTCCAAATGACTTGGGGCTGACATAGGAGGATTTCAAGTTTGAAGCCAGCCTCAGCAACTTAGCAAAACTATCTCAGAATAAAAAAGGGCTGGGGATGTAGCTTGGTGGTAAGGCGCCCCCGGGTTCAATTCCCAGTACCAAATAAATAAAATCACATGAAGGGAAGGGAAGGGGGTATGGTGGTAGGAAGGACAGAATGAATCAGACATTACTCCTCTATGTACATATGTAACTCTACGACCAGCGTGATTCTACATCATGTACAAAAAGAATGAGAAACTATACTCCATTACATACGATGTAGCAAAGTGAATTCTACTGACATGTATAACTAATTAAAACAAAAAAATTTTAAAAAGTCACTATTTCCTCCTTTCAAATAGGTTGGCAATTTGCGGGACATATTCCTCTTTTTTATCAAACTTCCATCCACCAATCTGCCTCCACTGATGTCTCCTGCCAGAAGCAACTATCACTGACAGTTGCCACCATTCCTTCTTCTCTTATTAGTTGTCAGGTTAACTGGATCATTAAAAAAACTAATCAAAATGGCAAATACCTTTCTCTTTAGATCATGAAAAAAGAGAAGATACTAATAAATAATTATAATGTAAAAGGACACACTACTACAGTTGCTGGTATCAAGGACACACATGCTGATGCATACCTACTGTCCCAGAGAGAAACCTGGGAGTACACCCCGCACTGCTCTCGACCCTCCTCCCTGCATGGACTAAGCCATCATAAAGGCCCACAGATGGTGCATGCCTATAAGTTCCAGCTACTCAGGTGGCTGAGGCCAGAGAATCACAAGTTCAAGGACAGCCTAGGCAAATTAGCAAGACATTGTCTCAAAATAAAAAAGGGGGGGCTGGGGATATAGATTAGTGGTAGAGTACCTGCTTAACAATGCATAAAGCCTGGGGTTCAATCCCCAGCATCCTCCCCCCCCCAAAAAAGGACAGGGAGATATTATGAAAAAGTATGCCAATAAAATGAAGCTAGGTAAAAAGAACACATTCCCTAAAAATATGACACCAAAATCACCTCTAGGAATAGAAAAAAATTCTACTACAAATACTGCATTTTAATTTTTTTGTGCTAGTCTCTTGGAGTGGGCAAAAGTTGAATAAAAATTCACAAAATAACACAAAATAACACAAACATCTATATGTTAGAAATTAAAGTTTCAAATTTTTTTTTTTTTTTTAAGAGTTTGTGGCATTCATGTTTCTGAAGATAATAAAGCTTAAAGCTGCATGAAGACTTTTGGCATAAATATATATCAACATGTTATACTCCAAAATAAAATATGATTTTACTTTTAAAAGTTTTGTTTCCCAAAGAAATTCAGAGAATAAAATAGTTTTATATTTCGCCACATATTAACTGTTTTCCATAATCTTTGTTCCTTCCTGTAGATCTCAGTTGTCATCTGGTTTTATTTCCATTCAGAAATGGAAGAACTTCCTTCAGTATTTCTTGTAGTTCAAGAATGCTGGTGAAAAAATATCCTAGTTTTTGTTGTTGTTTTGCTGAGCTGGGGATGGAATTCAGTGTCACACAAGTGTTCTACCACTGACCTGTCCTCAGTTCTCCCAGTGTTATACACCACTTAATATTTTGGTCAATCAGAGTTCATGTATATGATTGTGGTCCCATAAGATTACAAAGGAACTGAAAAATTTGTACTGCATAGTGATGTGGTAGCTGTCGTCACATCATAACACACTTCTGGTGGAAACAGACCTACTGTGCTGCCAGTACATAATACTTGATGATAATGATAAACAATTACATTACTGTTTTATATACTTGCTATACTATACTTTTAATCATTAAAGTATATCCCTACCTTAAAAAAAAAAAAGGTAACTATAAAACAGCCTTAGGCACGTCCTTCTGGGGGGATGCCAGATAAGGAATTGCTGTCATAGATGATGGCTATGTGTTACTGCCCCTGCAGATCTTCCAGTGGGACAAGATGCAGAGGTGGAAGACAGCGATATTTTGATCCTGACCCTCCACAGTCCTACATTAATGTCTGTTTGTGTCCTCGTTTTTAATAAAACAGTTTAAAAAGTTTAAAAAAATTAAAAGCTAGTAATAAGTTAAAATGGGTTATTGTTTTAGTTAGCTTTTGGATTGTTGTGACAAAAATACCCAACAAGAACAACTTACAGGTACTGGGGTTGTGGCTTGGGGGTAGAATGCTTGCCTAGCACATGTAAGGTACTGGGTTTAATCCTCAGCACCGATAGATAGATAGATAGATAGATAGATAGATAGATAGATAGATAGATAGACAGACAGATAAATAGATAGATTGATTAGATAGATAGATAGATAGATTAGATATTAAAAAAAAACTTACAGGAGAAAAAGCTTGTTTGGGGCTCACAGTTAGATGGCCAACTCCACTGCTCTGGGCCTAAGGTGAGGCAGGACATTATGCGGGAGGGGCCTACTAAAGGAAAGCTCGGGGTCAGGAAGCAGGGGCATAGAGGAGACTAGTCCTTCCAGGGAACATCCCCAGTTACCCACCTCCTCCAGCCACAACCGACTTGCTCACAGTTACCATCTAGTCAGTCCAATCAAACTAGGATGGACTGATGAATTACAGCTCTCACAATCTAATCATTTCACCTCTGAATATTCCGGCATTAACAGTTTTGGGGGGGATACCTCATATCCAAACCATAATGGCTATGTTAATCTTAAAATTAAAAAAAAATTAAGAAATAAAAATTTTAAATGTGTTTAATACACAGACGCTGGGCATGGTGACGCATGCCTGTAATCCCAGCAGCTCAGGAGGCTGAAAGAGGAGGATTGTGAGTTCAAAGCCAGTCTCAGCAACAAACAACCAACAAAAAAAAAAAAAAAAAAAAACAATGAGGCACTAAGCAACTCAGTGAGACCCTGTCTCTAAACAAAATACAAAATAGAGCTGAGGATGTGGCTCAGTGGTTGAGTGCCCCTGAGTTCAATCCCCAGTACCAAAAAAATAATAAATACAGCTCAGGTATGGTAGTAGGCTATACTATCTAGGTTTGTGTAAGTATGTACTATGATGTTCATAAAATAATGAAAACAATTCATTTCTCAAAATGTATCTCCATTGTTAAGTGACAAGTAGTTACCTTGTCTGGACTTAAACTCTAAATTTTGTCCCCTCCCTGCTCCCGCAGTCTGTAGCAATTGAAATCTATTCAGTTTCTTTAAATGCCAGCTGTTAATTTTCCCCTAGGGCAACTAGGTTGTCCCCAGCGCTTGCAAACTTTAGCAGTCATCCAAGGATTTGGGAAGGATCTGGCAAGACTGATTTTGGAAGTCACCCATCCTGTGTGTTAAATTTGCCCACTAACTGCTAGCTGTTCTGTCAGTCTCAACAATCTCCTCTAATTCTTCAAGCCAGTAAAGCTGCAGAGTGAGGACTGCCCTCGAGAAGGCAGCTGGAAAGGTCACAATCTTACCCACTAAAGTTTGATTTCCAAGGGAGACTTCTGCTTTCCTGCCTGCTTTTGATTTTGTCTGCAGGAACATAGTTCTCATCACATTCCTGTTGCTCCTTTTCCATTACTAAGGGAATTACTCATTTTAGAAATTAGAAAATAGACATAAAGTGAGATAGATTCATTTAGTTAAAAACATGATTACTGAGCTCTTAACATTAACCAAACATTGCTCTAGGCACTGGAGATTCGGTGGTGAACAGGACAATGTTCCTGGTCTTGGGGACTCACACCACTGGGTTTAGACAGACAGACACACAAGAAAAGAGCAAACAGTTACAAGTATAATAAAGACAAAACATGGTGATAATGAATGATGAAAGGGGAAGGGTACACTTTAAATTGGCTGTAGAAGAAAATCCCTTTTGAGGAAGTAACAGGAAGGGCAACCACAAAACTTCTTGGATTAAGCTATTCCTGTGATAGGAATGGGCAAAAGCCCTAAGCAGAGAGGTGTAGAAGGCAAATAAGAAGGAAATAAAGAGAAAACCAATAATAACACAGAGAAGCCATTTGGCTGATGTAAGAATAAACATTGGTTACAAATGGGATGCAAATTTAGCAGTTTCCAATGGCCAAAGTAGTAAAAAACAAAACAAAACAAAACATTCAGGACTACAGCGCACCCTAAAAACCAATCACAATGACAGATCTGCATGAACACCATACATTGTACTGAGTACAGTGGTGCACATCTATAATCCCAGTTACTTAGGAGGCTGGTTGGGCAATATTGTGAGACTGTCTCAAAAAAAAGGTGGGGGTGGGGATGCTGGCGATGGAGATTAGTGGTATAGTGCCTGCCTAGAATGCACAAGGTGCTGAGTTCAATCCCTGGTACTGTAAATAAATGAGTAAAACAAAACACTTTGCATACATTATTTATAATAGTTGAAAATTAAAAGATTAAATGACCAACAATAAAGGAACAGTTAAACAGGCTATAATGCATATTTAGCTAATAGATTACCATGAATCCATTTGAACTGAGAACATTTATTTATGCTAAATGCTAAGTGAAAAAGCATAATATTATGATTATTTTAGGTAACACTAAAAACCCCACAAAAACCTTGACTTCTAACATACAATAAAATAAACTGGAAGAAACTCAACAATTCCTAAGATGCAGATGTCTGAGTGGTTTGTTTGGATGATTTTTTTTGGTCCTCTTTGCTATATTTTTCAAATAAGAGATATTTTTAAATAGTCACATGTAAGCAACTGATTATTTAGGTTAAACAGACAACTATGGTGTGAGAAACACAGTAGGTATGTGTAGGTTCTAAGGAGAAAAGGTAAGGGCCTGAGATAATTCTAACTGCACACACCATACCTGCCTATGTGGAAGTAAATGCCTCCTGTTCCACCCCCTCCAATCACCTCTCACAATGCAATGGGAGAATTCTCTTAAAAACATACATCTGACTGTGGCAGTTCTCTGGCATCTAAGGGACAGCAGCTTCTGACTTCTGAACATCACTCTTCATGTAAAGTCTGTGCCTATTTCTGACTTCATGTACCATGTACCCCTCCAGCTAATTCTATATTAGAATTAAATATAGAATTATATTTAATTATATTTATTATATTTAATTATATTTTTAATTTTAATTATATTTAATATAGAATTATATTTAATTCTAATATAGAATTAGCTGGAGGGGTGCCAAACATAACTAATTATAATTTCTCAAATTTTTGAAATGTTCACACTATTCTCCTTCTCCATGTAATGTTTTTCCCCTTTTTTGTCTGGTTCCTAATCTTCCTTCAAAGCTCCACTCAAGTGCCACTAGGAAGCCCTCCTGATTACCCTGGAGAGATGGGGCTGCTTCCTTTTGCTCCTTTACCATATGCTGTAAGAACCTCTATTATAGCAAATACAGCAGGGTACAACGTCTGTCCACATGTCTCCATTCTATATAATATACTTGATTTTTGCGGGCTAACAGGCCTGGTTTCATGTTTTATTTTTGTATTCTGAGAATTCAGAAACAGTCTTGGAACATAATAAACACTCAAAATGCTCGCTAATTACTGGAAAACCAGAGTACATACCTCTACGGGTCTCACCCAAGCCAAAGAGCAAGGGATAGCCTGAGCGGGAAGCTTTGTGTAGCAGCACCTGCAGCAACAATCAATATATGAACATTTAATCATATGTTTAAAGTGCATTTTTATGAAATCCCTGATTCTTGATTTGTAATGCATAGTATTTCAGAGTATTTTATTCATCAATTTAAAAATGAACGCCTTGTACTTTAAAGCAACGTAAGCAGAAAAAGTATAAAATAAATCTTTGAGAGAACCATACAGTAGAAATTCAGGTTCAAGCTTCCTGAATATATGAAAGCACCCATTAGTGTGACCCAAAGTCATTTTCTTTTGTTTTTGGTTTTTGGATACTGAGGGTTGAACCCAGGGGCGCTCTACATTCCCAGCCCTTATTTTTTGAGACAGGGTCTTGCTAAGTTGCCCAGGCTGGCTTTCAACTCGCCGTTCACAAGGAGCCACTTTCTTAATAAGAGGCTAAAATTTAGTCATATGGTCCATTCAAATTCATAGTCAAGTGAAAGAAGAGATGAGGTTATAATCCACCAGTGAAATTAAATGACAGTTGTCAAGTCTGCACTAAGAAGAAAAAGGCATGGAAAGGATGGAAGGATGAGAGAGGAAGACAAGAGAAAAAGAAGATCACAGTATCATTGAGTTTCAGCATTGTGATTCAAAATTTAATTTGTCCACTGTTCTTATTAAATTCAACTTACTTGAGGAACCTCAGAGAGGACTTCTGAACAGTTCCGATATTTCCGAAGTCTGGATAGAACACTTCAACTTCCTTTTTCCCAAGTACTCGATGGATAATAACCCGATACCACCACTTATCCTCAGAAATCCTTACACAACACAGGTGTCCCGGCTGGACAAAACATTCTGGCATGATATATCGATCAGAAACCAGCTGGTTAGAATAACAACGCCTGTGGAATTCCATATACAAAGAAACCATAGGGGAAGAAAAATTAAAGATTGTTTTTATTGAGGTCAAGAACTGTAAAGTCTTGGCAAAAGGCAAAGAAAAAAATCCTGATTTTTTTTGATTTGTTAGTGCTTACTAAGGCCAAAGAATTTTATTTTTTTCTTATGCAAATTCATTCTTTATCAACAAACTTCTTCAAAGATAAAGTATGAAAATTATACATTCATTTTCTTATCTCGCATTCTCAGAACACAATACAATGTGACTTCATTTTCCAGGTCTTCCTAAAATGGACATTTTTTAAAAACCCCCAAGGATCTGTTAATACCCAAATCCAACAGCCCCTCTCCTCAGCCTTTAATGTTATTGATTTCTCTGTAAGCATTAGACTATCCTTTTTCAAACTCTTTCTTGCTTAGTTTCTAAGATGGAATTATCTTCTATTCTTCTTGCCAATTATTTCTTTTTTTTTTTAAATTTTTTTTCTTAGTTGTAGATGGACACAATGTCTTTATTTTATTGCTTTATATGTGGTGCTGAGGATCGAACCCAGGGCCTCACGCATGCGAGGCAAGCGCTCTACCGCTGAGCCACAATCCCAGCCCCCTTGCCAATTATTTCTTAATAGACTCTGCATTACCTTAAAAATGTGTTTCCCTAGAGTTTTTTCTTTAGGAAATGTAACATAAGGGGTCAGAAACAGAAACCTGGGTTCAAATCCTGAAGTTCACCACTTGCCAGCTATATGACTATCTCCGTGCTTCAGCTTCCTTGTTAAGGATTCAGGTAAAAATAACACATTAGTTAAAATACGTGGAAGCTGAGGACAGTGACCAAACATAGTAGGCACTCAAATATTAGTCATTATTCTTGCTGTACAGCATCTCGCATCTTCACACATCTTACCCCACTACTGATAAACTGATGGTTCTCTCACTAGAGGACCCTACATCCTAAGCTTCAAATCTTGTATTCCCAACTGTATGGAAGACATGCTAGCTGCCCCCAATATTTATTCTCTCCTCCTTTGTCCTTAGTAATATGACAGCCGTGTTTCAACTAGATATATAATCATTCAGATTTCCCAAGTTTTAGGTGTGGCTATATAAATACCAAGTACTAGCCAACAGCATGTAAGAGAAAGCATACACAGTTAGGATGGCAAATCACTGTGTATTTTTACCTCAATTTTTTAAGAAGTGTGAAAAATTCAGATTGTATCTTTTAACCTCCCTCGCCCACCACCTCACCTTTCCCCCTTCCCCCTGGCTAGGGGATGCTCCAGTAGATGTGCAGTGGGGCATATCCAGAACCATGTGGGCGGGGCAACACATCAAGAGCTGCCTGATAGAAACACCTGTGCCCCAACACCATGGATCCTCATTATGCTGCTATCCTCATTATGGCTACCCTAATCTTAAGAAGTACTGCCTACGGAACACTGCCAAGGACCATCTCACGCTTACCGCACAGGCACTGTGCATAAGTAGCTCCTCTCACTCCAGCTCAAACCTGCCCAGTCTCTAAAGCCAACAGTCTCCACATTCTCTTCCTCTCCCTTGTTCGTCTCAGCTCCACCCTTAACACCTGATAATTTTTACTTTCTTAATTTCTCTCCAGTTTTTATACCATTACTCTTTCACAAAGCACAGCCTATTCATGGGTCTTCCCTCCGTTTTTTGGATTTATTGTTTATTTAACTCTGAAACAAGTTATTTTATAAAACTGAAGTTTTATATAACTGAAGTTATTCTTTTATAAAAATAAACTGGTATCCTTCCTGTCTTGAAACCTTTAGTGGCTCCTCGCTGTCCAGAGAGAAGTCAGAGCTCCTCCCTGTGGCGCTCTTAATCCAGCCCTTGCCCAGGTCTTGCAGTTTCACGCCGAGGCCTCTCCCTCTAACCTCCCCAGTGCTGACGCTGCTTTCCCATTTGTCACTGTCAAAGCACACCTCACTCCTTTGTCAGTGCTGGCCCTGGTGCCGTGACTGGGCCCAGTGCACCCACTCATGGCTCCTCGAATGGCAAACTCACTTGCTTTTGAGACTTTCTCAAGTATCTCCTTTGTGAGGCTTTCTCCAACCTTGCCCAGGCAGAACTACTGCATCCACATCACACCAGCCCCCAACGGTCTTCCTCACAAAGGCAGAGAGCATCTTTCTTATCTTTGTAGTGCCCACCCCTCAGGATCCCCACACTGCACAGTAATAGCATCAATATTAGCAGCTAATACCTGAGCTAGATTCTTAAGTAATTTATACAACTCTATGATGTGGGTACTATTATTATCCCACTTTGGATGGAACAGTAGGCCCAAAAAAGTAACATAACTTCAAGGTCACAGGGCTGCTAACCCTGTTTTAAAATATAGACGCACTGGAATATATGACGATATTTTTACTGATTATCACATGTCATATGTCAGGTATTGTGGGACATGAGATGAGTACATCATGTGGCAAAATAAAACAAAACATGGAATGCTTTGGGGCAGACCAAGTTAATTATTCTTATAAATGATACCCTTATATAAGAATCAGACATTGTTATTCATGAATAAACCTAAAGTGAATGAAACTGTCTACACCTTCATGGTGTTCACTAACAGAGGACACAGTTTTTCCGTAAAGAGGAGAGATAATTTAGGGCAGTAGTTCTTAAAGTTTAGTTCAAAAACCCTAATGCCCTTCCAGGAGGTGCACAGGATCAAGTCTGTTTTCATAATATCACTGAAATCTCATCTGCCCTTTCCACTAGGTGGAGATTTGCATTCACAGTGTAAAAGCGACAGTGGGTCAATCAGGAGCCTCAGCTAAATCAAGGTGGTGGCAAACTCGCAGCCACTTATTTGTCACTGCCATACATTCACATTAAAAAATAAAAAAACCGCCAATGTCACTTAATATTGTCTTAGATAAAGTAAAGATCAAGCTTACTAAACCACGATCACTGAGTGATACCTTTTCAATACTAGGTGATAAAAATGAAACTAAGTATACTCAAGGCATTTCCCCAGTTATGTCAAGGACAAGCTTGTGTGTTTGGGCTGTAGCCTCATCTTTTATTGGGAGGGAAGTAAGATTTTTCACTTGAAAGATGAATTAGTCACTGTTTTTCATGGAAAGAACCACTTTTTTTTTTTTTTTAAAAAGAACCATTGAAAGAACCATTAATAAACTATGATAATTCATTTTTGCATAGTTGGCACATGTCTTACCCCAAATTAAGTGAGCCTGTCACCTCAAGGAAAACAACAGTATATACTGTCAATGATAAAACACAATTTTTCAAGTAAAAGTTGAGATTTTGGAAATACTGCATCCACCACCACAAGCTTGACAGCTTGCCGATACTTAATGTTTTTCTAATGACTTCAGTAGTGATACTAACAAATGTGATTTTTTTTGAGGGTGTGGGTACCAGGGATTGAACTCAGGGGAACTCAACCACTGAGTCACATCCCCAGTCCTATTTTTTTTTTTTTATTTAGAGACAGGGTCTTACTAAATTGCTTAGCACCTTGCCATTGCTGAGGCTGGATTTGAACATACAATCCTCCTGTCTCAGCCTCCCAAAGTGGCTGGGATTACAGGCATGCGCCACCACGCCCAGCAACAATGGGATTTTTAAATGTTGTGTGATCAAATGTGCCAATATGTGAAAGATATGTATAATTCAATGAGCTAGCATTTCACAAATGACCAATACATGTTATAAAATTATACATGGGCAAAAGATTAATTCAGGGATGCTTTCTCATGAATTCATGCTTAAGGGTGCCTGTGCTTGCTTGAATGCTCTGCTATTGCTGTCTTGAAATTCTTAATTTTTAAGTAGATGTCTGTGCTTTAATTTTTCACTGGGACCTGTAATTACATAGCTAGTCCTGGACTGACTCAAAGCACAAAGGTAGACCAATTTTAACATAAGAGTATATGGAAAATTCATATTTCACAGTGTAACTAATCTTTAAGAAAGATTTGTCAACTTTGGGCATATTATAAAAAATAATATTCACAATTTTCTGAAAAGGCTATTAAAATATTCTTTTCCCAAACTACATATTTGTGAGGCCAGATGTTTCCACATACTTCAACCAAAACCACACATAGTAGTTTCACCATTTTCAGTGGTTT
Source organism: Geosciurus inauris (assembly GCA_004024805.1). NCBI lineage: Eukaryota > Metazoa > Chordata > Mammalia > Rodentia > Sciuridae > Geosciurus > Geosciurus inauris. Next base: position 52,021 of record PVHX01004657.1, read on the forward strand.
TTGCTTAGTGTAGTTTCAGTTACCCATTGTCAACTGTGGTAAAAATTATTAAATGGAAAATCCCAGAAATAAGCCATCACAAGTTTAAAATTGCATGCTATTCTGAGTATTATGAGGAAATCCTGCACCATCCTACTCCATCCAGCCAGGCTGTGAATCATGGCTCTGTGCAGCATATACCCACTAGATACAATACCTGCCCATTAGTTACTTAATAGTCACATCAGTGGTCCAATCAACTTTTATTACATAATACTGTTATAATTGTTTTATTATTTTTATTATTGTTAATCTCTTACTGTTCCTTATTTATAAATTAAACTTTATTATAGCTATGTGTATATAGGAAAAAAAAGTATACACACAGGGTTTGGTATTATCTGGTTTCAGGTATTCACTGAGGGTCATTTCGCCTACATAAGGTGATCTGGGGCTATCGTAACTCAACAGATTACATGCAGAAGCAGATATTAAAATCCAACTTTTCTTTCTATTAGGCAGATAAAGTGATCTGTAAAAAGGTAAAACAATACTCTTCCAACATTTTTTAAAAGTTCTTTATAGAAAAATGTTATATTAACATGCATTAATTTTTTAAAAATATTTTTCTAGATGTTGATGGACCTTTATTTTATTCATTTATTTATACGTGGTGCTGAGAATTGAACCCAGTGCCTCACACATGTGAGGCGAGCACTCTACCACTGAGCCACAACCCCAGCCCACGCATTAATTTTTTAAATATTTTTAGTTGATGGACATTTATTTTATTCATTTATTTATATGCAGTGCTGAGATTTGAACCCAGTGCTTCACACACGCTAGGCAAGCACTCTACCACTGAGCCACAATCCCAGCCCAACACACATGAATTTTTAAAATAAGCATTTTTTAATTTTGCAATTTTAATTTCTATATAGTAAATATCAATAAGCAAAAGCTTTCTTTGGGTCTTTCATTTTTAAGAGTCCTGAGACCAAAAATGAGAACTCCTGATTAGAGTGATACATGAAAAAACACATTGAAAACAAGGGACTCCTACCGCATTTCAATCATCATGTCTTCAAGTAATTCTGATGAATCCCTGCTATATATTCGGATGTAGAATTGACTTGGAGAGATGATATACTCCACAAAGACCCCCACAAGGGTACTGGTATCTAACGGTGGAAGTCTGCATAATTTCTTCTCCTGTACAGCATCTGGTGGGATATCATGATTTGCCATTGCCAAGCTGAGCTGTGATTTGCTTATTCCTACTTGCTACAAGTTAAAAGAAAGAAAAAATAATAAATCTTTGGGTGATATCTCAAATCCCATGACATTTCTCAAAGTATATTATTTCATCAGTTGCCTTTTTCAGAACCAACTGGGAAATTATAAAAATTCATATTAATGGGCTCAGGCCAGATTTACTGATTTAGAATACATGAGAATGAGGCTCACAATTATGCATATTTTAAAAATTCCATAGGTGATTCTTTGTCATATTAAAATATGAATATATTACCTTCTGATATTAGGCAAAGAGTAAAGTATTATGTAAATGCCCTATTAAAATTTGACATGATACTTCAAATATTGAGGCTGTGCTAAAGTGAATTCTTATTCTACTTAACCCTACCAACGGTGAAAGGTAACTAAGTCTGGATTAAATTTCAGACTAGTCTTCCAATCAAGAATGGGATTGTGCAAACACTTCTAAAATATATTATTTTCCTCTAGGTCTTCCTATTTTCCTCCAGAACAATAAAGCAGGCTCTCAAATTTTTGTCATCCCAAGAAAGGAGCCAGGTAGAGAGAGTACAATGAAGAACACACAACTAATTCCTCAGTAATTACATAAGGAACAGGAGAACACACAACTAATTCCTCAGTAATTACATAAGGAACAGGAGATGAGAACACAAAAAGAGTTGTGTGTGAAGATGTAATGATGGAGGCGTAGAAAAAAAGGACCCAAAACTGAGCCTGAGTGCAAAGGAGATTTGCAGCAGCTGTTGAGGCACAGAGCCAAACAGATCCTCCGCTGGCCCCTCTGAAGCCCCTCAGGGTTTTCCAGCTCACACTTCCAAACACAGGAAGACAGCAAAGTCATCATAAGAGAACTATCCAAACTCAAAACCATCTGAAAACTTTAAAATGAGAACTGAGGGAAAACTACTTACATAAGTGACTGACAAAATACTGTATGTTACTTTGGACTAAAGAACTGGTCTTTTCAAGAAATGATGTATCTAGAGACAAGATTTTTCTAAAAGGAATTCTGGTTTAATGAGACATTTGGTTACTTTTCATAATGCTGAATCTGCATTGTCAGGGTTTTAAAATCTCACTCACCAGCTGTAAAGGCTTTACCACCAGATTAGGCTTCTTATAAATCTTCTGTTCTGGTTCTTTATGGTTTTTCAAAGGGCAATCCCATGCAGTCTCCTTGATAGCAGCAGTAGACAGTGAATTTCTAGGGGGACTGGAGACACAAGCTTTGGCTTCCATTTTCTTATCTGGTTGAGTTAAATATGAATTTCTGACTGCTGAAAGAGCTCCATCTGAAATGGCCAACAGAAGAGCCTGTGCATATTTGCTACAATAATGGTATGATTGTTAATAAGCATTTTCTGTGTGCCAGGCACTAAAGAGATGATGACAAATGAGAAATACTAACATGTCCTTGAAGACCATTCCACGTGGCAAGATATAAGTTCTAGATGAGAATGAATCCTTTTTTTTTTGGCTGGGCAAGGGGAGCATGTAGTATGGCAATATTCCTTAAAACTTTGGAAAATGGCTTTATTTTTCAACATCCTGATTTCAATTTATCTCTTGTTCTAATTAAGCTCAAACATTCATTGTTGTTTATGTATAATGTACATGGCTACTTAATATTCCATAATGATTCCTTAATTCTTAGGCATTCTCAAGTCAATCACATATTTTGTTCAAATTTGCACATATATGATCACTACAAGTGACTGGCACCTTAAAACAGATTCCAGAAAGACAGACCTGTATCCACAATAACTCCTAAAGAAATAAACTCATTAAGTACAGAAAGATGTGGGTACAAAAATACTTATGAGGCTGAGGATGCAGCTCAGTGGTAGAGCACTTGCCTAGCATGTATGAGGCCCTACGTTCAATCCCCAGCACCATAAGAAATAAAAGTTTACTACTATATTTCTTATAATGGTAAAAATGGGAACAATCTAAATGTCCATCAATAGGAGACTGGTTCAATGAATTATAGCTACACAAAAGAATAGTCAAAAATCAACTTGTACATACTAATTTGGAAAAACATCCACAATATGTGAAGTATAAAAAGGATTTATACAGGGGCTGGGGTTGTGGCTCAGTGGTAGACTGCCTGCCTTGCAGTGCCTGCGTGAGGCACTGGGTTCGATCCTCAGCACCACATACAAAATACATAAATAAAATAAAGATTTGGAAAAAATATTTAAAAAAAAGGATTTATACAATATTTATATAATACTGCTTTGTGAAAGAAATTATATACATAATTTGTATTACAAAAAAAGTCCAGAAATATGCACACTAAAACTATTAAAATTAGTTACCTCTGTATTGTTAGAATGGTTTAAACAAACTTTTGTGAATAAAAAAAAAATCTAGCTATGCTTAAACATACATTGAAAAAAATCTGGAGGACTATGTAAAAATCCTAACAGCATTATTTCCAGGATGTTCATAAAATAATGGGAAGTGCTCACTTTTCTACTTTATATTCATTTGTACTGTTTTGAGTATTTTTTAAAATATTTTTTTAGTTGTTGATGGATCTTTATTTTATTCATTTATTATTTGTATGCAGTGCTGAGGATCGAACCCAGTGCCTCATGCATGCAAGGCAAGCGCTCTACCACTGAGCCACAGCCCCAGCCCTGTTTTGAGTATTTTTTAAATGAACATGAGTTATTTTAATAATCACAAAAACCAATAAAGATATTTACATTTTGAGAATGTAGCTGTCCATCATAACTATTTGTAGTAGCTTATAAAAATCCAAGTATCTCATCATTCTGTAAGTTTTGCAAAATGTTACCATTGGGGAAACTGAGTAAAGGATACATGGGATTGTCTGATAACTGCATGTGAATCTAAAGTTATCTCAATTTTTTTGAAAAGCCTAAGCCAAAAAGAAAAACAAAACTCAAGTGCCTAAATGTAATGTGATATCCTAGAGAAGATACAGAAACAGAAAAATGACATTTTTGGAAAAATTTTTAATAGAATCTGGAGTGTAGTTAGTAACAATGTGTCAATGTTAATGTCTTAGCTCTGACAAATATATTACAGCCTAAAATTATCCCCAAGTGTTTATTTTAAAAATGCAAGAGGGGTTCTGAATGCATAACTATTTATTCTGAATCTCCATGTCTTTCTAAAATGCTTTTGATATACAGCCAAAGTTAACTACTGAACTATCAGTCCACTTATTCAGAAAATTGTCTTCAGAATTATCAAAAAGTCATTTATTAGCTGGGTGTGGTGGCGCACGCCTGTAATCCCAGACCTTTGGGAAGCTGAGACAGGAGAATCATGAGTTCAAGGCCAGCCTCAGCAACCACGAGGCGCTAAGCAACTCAGTGAAACCCTGTCTCTACATAAACACAAAGAGGGTTGGGATGTGGCTCAGTGGTTGAGTGCCCTGGAATTTAATCCCTGGTACCAAAAAAAAATCATTTATTTATGGTACTGGGGACTGAACTCAGGGGATGCAAGCACTGAGGTATATCTCCATCCTTTTTTTATTTTTTGAGACAGGGCCTCACTAAGTTGCTTCAGACCTTGCTACATTGCTGAGGCTGTCCTTGAACTTGCAATCTTCCTATCTCAGCCTCTTGAGTTGCTGGCATTATAGATGTGTACCACCATGTTTGGCACAATGAATTAATTTTAAGAATTCATAGGCTGAGGTAGAAGGAATCTAACTTTGAGGCCCAAGTGGGCAACTTAGCAAGACCTTGCTTCAAAATAAAATTTTTAGAAAGGGCTAGGGATGTAGCTCAGAGGCAGAATGCTCTTTGGGTCAATCCCCACCAAGGAAAAAAAAATCAATTGATTTTTTAAATAATAGTTAACTTTATTACAATAAATACCACCAGAAAGGAGATCATTATAACAAAACATTTCATGGCTAATACATGATGTATTTGGTTGGTGTAATTACAAAAATGGCTTTTATCTAGCCAATGCTTCCTTTCCCCTGTCCTTACAAAGAATTAAAAATGAAGTTTGCATTACACTATGGGTCAACTTACCAGGTGGTACAGGCCTCATATCAGCATCAAACACTAGCAAGTCTTGTTCTCCTTCCCTGAACTCAACATGGAGAATGTCACTAAGAGCTCCAACAAGTTCTGTCACATTTAAAAAGCCTAATTTTTTTGGTGAAAGTTGCTCTTTAAAAACTGCCTGTCACAAAAATGAAAATCATGAAAACATTAGGTAACAGAAATAAAATATGTACGGATACTCTTGGACAATGTTTTAATCTGAATTTAGCCAAACTAAAACTTAAAGGTTCAGTGAACTTGGGTGTAAAGCTGTGTTTCCATACAAGCATAATACAAGAGAGGCTAATAATCCCTCACCATAAACTTCTAGGCCAATGTCAAGCTCCCTTGAAAGTATATGGTAAATTGAAGTGAAAGTTAGAGGACCTTTTTACCTCTCATTTTTAACAATATCTGATCATAAAGCAAAGGCCTTTGGGGGTGGGAATGCACAAAACATGAAACTCATAATAAGCATATCATTATTTCTTTATTTTTCAGAGAAAGAATATTCTTGACCATTTTCAACATGTAGAATTGGCATTAGTATTTAAAATATTTCCTTAAATTTTATTATTTCACCTTAGAAGTTGGAGAAAATAAGGTTTCTACCAGTGTATTTCCTGTAGTGTACGGTTTGATTTTATTATCTTGGTAAAGAAAAAAAGTCATACCAAATAAAGATAGGAGAGAAAATATGGGGTTATCACACAAGTTTTGGTTAAAACTGCACAAAGAACTGGGAATTTTCCCTTGTCAAAAGACCTATCATTAAAAGGCTCAAATTCTTAATTCAACTTTTATCTCCTGAACCATGATAGAGCAGTAGAACAAAGGTCATTAATATCACATTTATAGCTATCCATGAGCATCCTAAGGGGAAAAGAATTGGTAGCAAGTAGGGCAGGAGTGGTGGCAAAGTAGAGTTAATATCTCCATTTATTTCTTTGTACATTGTATATTAAGGCTTCTTTTCCTTTTATGTTCTATGTTTTAGTCTTTAAAGGTTTCTTTACTCTCTTTATAAAAGTGTCTAGGGCTATGGAAACACAATTCAATTGAACATAAGACTAAGTTGAAGGGATTTTTAAAAAATGTTACTGATTTTTTGAATAGGTAACATTCAAAAGGCTCAAGAAGGTATATAGCAAAACAGTCTCCAGCTCACCCCGATTCTTCACTTAGCAATCACCTCCTGGAAGTAACTATCATTACCAGTTACATGTGCTACTTTCCAGAAATTGTGAAAACTTGAATATGCTTTAATATAAGATTATATATATCCTACACATCTTGCGTTCTGCTGTTAATTCATTGATGTATCAAATATATTTTGTCCTAATTCCTTTGTTATGCTTTCTGCTTTACTGACTCCCAACTATGTGCAATGAAGAAACTGATATATTTCTATTCCCACTCTCCTTATTTCCCTTCCATCCCCCATTCAACTTTACTTATTTTTTCCTTGCAGTTTAGATTTATACCTTCAAAGCTATACTATTTCCCCACTGTCTGGATTTTGCAGAAGACAAGCTCACAGTGAGAACGCTATTTCCTACACTGGCAACTGGATAAGACTCATGCCTGATCCCTTTGACCAGACTGTTAATGATCCTGTGTGTTCTAAAAATGCCCACAATGTCTGGTTGATTTGTTGTGTTCTTACGGACCATCACTGGTCAGTATCTAGATCCATTATTTTATGGAGGGCTTTAATAGACTATTATTCTATCAACTCTTTTTCATTATTTAGTTGGAATATTTTTACAAGGATATGCTTCCCCTCATTTGCTACAGGCTATACAATATGTACAATTTATACAATTTCACTTAGAAAAATCAAGATAAGTGATTAAATTTATCTTTTTTCAAAAAAGTGATTTGGCTATCATCTTCCATGTTAACCAATTAGTTTTTTTAATATCACATAAACTCATGGAATTAAATATATTTGGTAGGCTTTAAAAGTCATTGCTATTATTCCATTAAAGCTAGAAATAACTCCAGTGGATTTGTAAGCCCTTTTGATACGAGCCTTGTCTTTAGCAGTTTCCTTGGTGTGTTATGACAAAATGTTCCAGACTTGATTTATGCAATTAGAATACATTTGTATATACTATTAGAACCACCTCATAATTATTAATTAGCTTTGTACTACATCATATAACAATGGTTTCAGAGTAAGATTATCATCAATATGATAAAAATAAAACTTTTGCATATGCTCACCCCTTCTTCTCCATATAATGTTGTGTATGTATTCACAAGAATATATAGCCATTATATGTTTTCTCCTAACTTTTCATTTGGTTTTGGTTCTGGAAGTGGCATTAAATGTCAGTCCTTCTATTAACAGATGAGATTGATGACTCTCTAAAAGATGTCTTGGGAAGGGTTCAAGTTAACATTTCTTGAATTCGTGCACAGTTGTAGTTTGCTCTCCACAGCTGAGTCAGTTTTTCTAGCTATAAAATTCCTGGCTCACATTTTCTTTCCTTGAATATCTGAAATATGTTACTTTCCCCTAGCAAAACATAGTGATAGAAAAATGTCTAAAAATCTCATTTTATTTCCTTATAAGTCACTTGCTCTTATTGTTTTAAATGGTCAAAGGAATTTTTTCCTTTTTCTTTGAAGTCCACTAATTTGGTGTTGGTTATTCTAGGGTTAATCTAAGTATGCAGTGTGCTCTTTCAATATACAGTTTCAAATATTTCATTTCAGTAAAATTTATTTGAATTAGCTTTTGGTATTCTGTTCTTTGGAATTATTATTTATGTTAACTTTCTTTTGCCTGTTTTCAATACCTGTTACTTGTTCTTAAATTCTTTACCTTTTCTTGTTTAATAACATTTTTCTTATAAAATTTAAAACACAGAAAAAGGTTAAAGAATTGGACAGTAAACTCCATCACTCGAATTATAGGATTGTCAGCATACTTTTATCATCTTTGTATCCATCAATTTTTTTTTAATGTATTTCAAAGTAACCCACACACATCAATACTCTATGCTTTTACCCTCAAAATATGTCAGCATGTACATCATTATCTAGAATTCAAAATCTGTTAACTTTTTATAAAATTCATGTATAGTGAAATGCATAGAACTTGTTTACCATTCAGTTCGTTTTAATACATATAGAACTGCAACTTAAATCCCTTTTCATGATACAGAACATTTCCATCATCTCAAAGTTCTCTTCTCAGTCATCTCTCAAGGCACTAACACTCCTGCACCATAAATCAGCTCTGATATGTTCAGCAGCAAGTGTTTTTCAGATTCATCTTAATGTATGTATCGGCAGTATGTTTTGTATTAATGGTAAATAGTCTGTCATTGTCCAAATGAACCATGATTTACTTACTCCATTAAATGGATAACAGGGTTGTTTAAAGTTTTTGGCCATTAGGTACAAAGCTGTTATGAGTCATCACGTAAGCCTTCCTTGGAGAAGACTTTGAAAAAATAACTGGGAATGTGATTCTGGGTCCAAAGGATAAATATGTACTTATAAGAAACTCTTAGAACATTTCCCAACATAGTTTCATTATAAAGTGCACAAAAATGCCTTGGTTTTTCACCATTTGCGTTTATCAATTGCTCCTATATCTGCATTTGTGAAGTGTCTATTCAAACCTTTGGCCTTTAAAAAACATTTGAGGGCTGGGGTGGCGGCTCTGGTAGAGCGCTTGCCTAGCATGCATGAGGCACTGGGTTCAATTCTCAGCACCACATATAAATAAATGAGTAAAATAAAAGTATTGTGCTTATCTACAACTAAAAAAAAATTTTTTTTTAAAAATTTGAGTTGTTTGACTTTCTATTATGGAGCTGCAGAAGGTTATATATTCCAGATATGTCCTTTAAAAATTTTTGTTCTTTTCATATATACATGACAGCAGAGTACATTTTGACATGTTACACATACATGGAACATAATTTATTCTAATTAGGATCCCATTCTTGTGATTGTACATGTGAAGTTTCACTGGTCGTGTATTCATATATGAACATAGGAAAGTTCTGTCCAATTCATTCTAGTGTCTTTCCTATTCTCATCCCCTCTCCCTTCCCTTCATTCCCCTTTGTCTAATCCACTGAACTTCTAATCTCCCCCACCTTATTGTGTGTTAACACCCACATATCAGAGAACATTCAGCCTTTTTTTTTGGATTGGTTTATTCCACTTAGCACGATAGTCTCCAGCACTATCCATTTACTGGCAAAAGTCATAAAGTCATTCTTTTTCATGGTCAAGTAATAGTCCATTGTATACATATAGCACATTTTCTTCATCTGTTCATCTGTTGAAGGGCATCTAGATTGGTTCCATAGCTTAGGTACTGTGAATTGAGCTGCTATAAACATTGATGTGGTTGCATCACTGCCAATTTTAAGTCTTTGGGGTATATGCCAAGGAGTGGGATAACTGGATCAAATGGTGGTTCCATTCCAAGTTTTCTGAGGAATCTCCATGCTGCTTTCCAGAATGGTTGCACTGATTTGCAGTACCACTAGCTTTTTTTTTTTTTTTTTTTGGAAGGGGGTGTTAGATTGTAAATATTTCTTCCCAGGCTATGGTCTGCTTATTCACTTTGAAAAGGAGTCTCTTTAATTACAACTAATTTTGATGAAGTTTATTAATGTTCTTGCTATGTCCTAAAAAGCCTTTGCCTATGCAGGTTATAAATTTTCTTCTAGAAGTTTGAGTTTTGATTTTTTCATTCAGGTGTATGATACATCTTTTTATTTTTAGTTGTAGATGGACACATGCCTTCATTCATTTATTTTTATGTGGTGCCGAGGATCTAACCCAGTGCCTCACATGTGCTAGGCAAGTGCTCTAGCACTGAGCCACAACCTCAGCCCTGCATATCTTGAATTTTTGTACATAGAGGCTGGAGCCAAAGATCACTTTTTCTCCTTGTATTCAGTTGTTCCAGCATCATTTGTTGAAAACTTTCCTATACCTATTGAATTACCTTGACACCTGCTATGGTTTGGATCTTAAATGTCTTCCAAAAGCTCACGTGTTAACGCTCTTGATCCCAGTGCAGCAGTGTTCACATGTGGGGCCTTTGGGAGGTGAGTGGATCATGAGGTCTCTCACCTCATAAATGGACTCATAGCTTAATGGGTTTGGTGGGTTTTTGTTGTTTTTGTTTTAAAAAGCAAGCTCCCCTGCTTCCTGGCCATCATGAGCTGATAGCTTTCCTCTACCATGTGCTTCTACCACAATGTACTGCCTCAATGCAGGCCTATAAGGAAATCGTGCAGTGCAATTACAGACTGAAACCTTGAACCAAAATAAACCTTTCCTCCTTGAGTTGATTTTTCTCAGGTATTTTGTCACAATGATGCAAAGCTGACTAACATATAGCACTTCTGTCAAGAAAAACTGCCTGGGGGCCGGGGTTGTGGCTCAGTGGTGGTGTGCTTGCCTCGCTTGTGTGAGGCACTGGGTTTAATCCTCAGCACCACATAATAAAGGTAGTGTATCCATCTACAACTAAAAAAATATTTTAAGATTGTTTGGGTTCAAATGGGTGGATTTCCTCTAAGAACAGACATTTATGGGTTTGTCAATATAAGTAGCAGGAATCATGATGGGGATTATACTGAATCTGTTAATAACAATATTTAGTCTTCTCATCCATGGTTATGTTATAGTTCTCTAAGTACTGTGAACTTCTCTCAGAAATGCTTAGTAACTTTCAGCGTAGGTGCTTGATAGAATTCATGAGTGCTTCTTTTGTTGAGCTAATTCCCAAGTAATTTGCTACTATTGTAAACAGAATTTAAAAATTTTTCACTTTCTAATTTTTTGCTATTTACATATGGAAATACAATTAAATTTTGCATACTGATGTATGTTTGGGCCTTAACAAATTCACTAATTAGTCCCAGTAGCTTTTTCAGAATTTCATACTATACTCTTTAAAGACAATCATGTTTTACAGAAAGTTTTTTCTTATATTGATTAGAACTACCAGTGCAATGTTGAAATGAGGCAATGAGATTGGACACTCTGCTCTTCATCCTATCTTAAGCTACATCTCACAAATTTTTTTTAAAGATTTTAATATCTTCATTTACTTTTATGTGACGCTGAGGCTCAAACCCAGTGCTTCACCTATGTGAGGCAAGCACTCTACAACTGAGCCACAATCCCAGCCCATGCATCTCACAAATTTTGACATATTTTATTAGAAATTTTATCCAATTTCCCCTGTAATTTCCTCTCTATTAAATTTATGAAAATGCTTTTTAATTTCCTAATGTCTATAGGGTTCTTGAGAGACCTATTACATTGACTTATAATTCCAGCATAACCTTGGAATATAACTTGGTAAAATGTTAATATTTTGAAATTTGTTGATTTTTTATTAGAGCCAACTATATGGTCTATCTCAGCAAAAGTTCCATGTGAAGCTGAACAGAATGTGTATTCTTCAGTTGTTCAGTATAGTGTTCTATAAAAGTTAAATAGGCCGGGCGAGGTGGCACACACCTGTAATCCCACTGGTTCTGGAGGCTGAGACAGGAGGATCATGTGTTCAAAGCCAGCCTCAGCAAAGCAAGGTGCTAAGAAACTCAGTGAGACCCTGTGTCTAAATAAAAATACAAAATAGGGCTGGGGATGTGGCGCAGTGGTTGAGTGACCCTGAGTTCAACCCCCAGTTAACTGCCCCCTGCAAAAAAAAGTTAAATAGATCAAGATGGTAGAAAGTATCAGATTTTCATGGTTTTCTTGGTTTTCATATGAGGACTGAACCCAGGGGCACTCCACCACTGAGCTATATCCCCAGCCCTTTTCATTTTGAGACAGGGTCTAGAGTATTGCTTAGGCTGGCCTGAAACTTTAGATTCTCCTGCCTCAGCCTCCCTAGTAGCTGGGATTATAGGTACATACCACTGTACCCAGCTGATTTTCTATTTCTTTATTCATTTTTTTTTAGCCATTTGATGAACTGTTGGGAAGAGAGTATTAAAATCTCCAAGTACATTTATGGAATTCTTAATTCTGTCAAACTTCTGAGAATTTTTAAAGTATTTACTAGGTGAATTCACTTATGATTTTTTTGTCTTCCTGAAGAACTAGCCCTTTACCCTAATGGAATGTGCCTGTCTCTGACAAAGCAGGCTTCAAGCCAAATGTGTTACCTTAAGTTGTTTTAGTCACTTCAGTTCTTTTTTTTTTTTTAATATTTTTTTAGTTGTAAATGGATGCAATATCTTTATTTATTTATTTTTATGTGGTGCTGAGGATTGAACCCAGTGACTCACGCATGCAAGGCAAGCGCTCTACCACTGAGCCACCGCCCCAGCCCCCACTTCAGTTCTTTTATGTTGCTTGCATCTTTTATTTTGAACCAGTCTATCCACACATTTATGATGTGTTCCTCGTATATGGCATGTAGTTTCATCTTGCTTTCCTCAGTCTTGTTATTTTCATATTTTAATTGTAGTAGTAAGTCCATTTACACTTATGAAATGACTAACTAGATTTAAAATTACCCCTATTAATTTCTGTTGATTCCAACTCTATTTTGTTCCTGTTCCTCCCTCCCAGTCTTCCTTTGCATTTACTGAATATTTTTATACAATTGCATTTTAATGTATCTATTGGATTTATAAGTCTGCATTTTAATGATCGTTCTAGGTAATATAGCATGCATCCTTCTCAGCCTTACTGTACCACCTCACATAAAACGTAAGGACCTCATGACCCTATAGTTCCACATTCTGCCCCTACTCATTACGCTGAAGCATGATACATAGATGTATTGTATCTTTAAGTTAAAACCTAATTACATGTTATATCTACAATAAGCAGTCATATTTTAAATTGATGAAAGAAAGCAGATTTTTAGATATACCATAGCCTTTATTTTTCTTCTCCTCCTGAAGATTCAAGTTCCAATCTGGCATCATCTCCTTCAGCCTGAGGTACATTCTTTAGCATCTTTTTTTTTTTTTTTTTAAATATTTTTTTAGTTGTAGATGGACACAGTGTCTTTATTTTATTGCTTTGTATGTGGTGCTGAGGATCGAACCCAGGGCCTCACGCATGCAAGGCAAGCGCTCTACCGCTGAGCCACAATCCCAGCCCTAGCATCTCTTTATAGTGCAGGTGTGTTTACAATTATCTATTTTTGATTATCTGAACATGCCCTTATTTTACTTTCTTGATATAACCGGATATAAAAATCAAGAATGTGTAATGAGGTATTGTTTTTCCACATTCCCCACTGACACTCGGTATTGTCAGACATCAAAAATAAATCAATTTTCATTCCAAAGATGTTCTCACCAAGCGGTAAAAAGATCCCTCTTACACATAATCAAGTACATATCCTTACTCTTGTAACAATGAAAAAGACACTAAAATGCAAAACAGTATTTAAGTGTTCAGAGTATAAACTTGAGGGATCCAAGGAATAACAAAATTTCTATCATGAGAAACATAAGTCACAGAAAAAAGAACACTTACCTCAAACTCTCCAAGAAGTTTAGAAATTAACAAACCCTCTGGAAACTTAGATACAACCTAATAAAAAGAAAATGAAATACAACATAGAATTGAAATGCTTGGAGACCAAATATTTAAAATAAGACAGTATAAAGTTAAATAGTAAGAAAGGCAAAAATAACATTGATCCAATCAATGAATTAGTCACATATTGCTTTGTTTAAAAAAATCAGTTTTATGATTTTAAAAAACATTATAAAAAAGTGATTCCTATAATTTCCAAAGTTGAGAAATTATTACATAATACTACAATGCCACAACTCCCATAAAGTCCTATGTTTCCTTATCCTGGCTATATATATTTACCTTCAGCTCACATACAGTATTCTGCATTAATATTCAAGCGTTTTAATTATAAGAAATGCAAAGGATGCTATAGAAAATTTCAGAAAATACAGTTAAGCAAAGATAAAATAAATAGCCATTATTGCCTATATCCACATAAAAACATTTATATTCATATAAAAATAAGGTTAAACTTTGTATAACCATTTCTTAAAATGTTATGCCACAGATGTTGTTCCACATCAGTAAACATGGATAAATGGGCTACAGATTTTTCACAATATTCAAGGTACTTAAACGTATTTGATCTTGTTTACAGCCATTTATTTTTCATTATCACAAATACTGCAAAGGTTAACCTCATACTTGCACTGTGCACATCTGTCCAATGATTATTTTAGGATAAATACCTAGAAGTGGACTTGTTCTATCTCCAATACAGTATAAAATTTTGTGTTTTCCTAGTTTTTACTCGATCATATTTTATATAAAATTCTAATTCAAGCTTTGGAAAAATATAAAGTAAAAATTTGAAACTCCCAGAGATAGCCATTGTTGTACTTCAGAAAGCATGCGTTTGAAACCTCTGTGTACGTGTACACCCACATCACTCACTTTCTATGAGAGGACAATACTAAATATGGTATTCTATAAAACCTCATTTTAAAGTTTAACATGTGAAGGAGGTAATTCCATGTTAGCTAAGAGATATATACATAAGCTTTCTTACAAGCCACATGATATTCCTTACTGTATGTGAATAATTTAACCATTGCTTTATCAATGAACACTAACTTTTCTCTTATTTTTGGTACCATAAAATGTCATCTAATACCCTTGAACAAATCATTAGGCATTCAAGTTTCAAAAGCAGAAACCCAGAACAGAGCCTGAATGTACCAGAGATTTTATATTTCTCCCAGCAAAGTCATGACCCCTGAAATGGGACAGAATAAGGCAGTAAGAACTGTGATGGCACCTGATCATTCAAATCAGGATCAACAGCTACCACAACATCTTAAATGTGCGCACCCTTCAGCCCAATACATAACAGCAAAGAGCTTTCACATATGAATAAGTCAAAACAACAAATTAGGCCAAAAACATGAACAGGCAGTTCACATTTAAAGAAAATGACTACGCATATTAAAAGCATATTAAAAGATACTCAGGATAAAAATCAGTTATAAATTAAAAACAACATGACTAGAGAGTAACACTTCACTGTCAGTGCAAGAATAAATTTGTTCAAACCTTTCAGAGGGCAATGTAGTAACAGTTACCATCAAAACAAACATTCAATGCTTTTAACTGGTAACCACTACTGGATAAATGTTCAAGGACATTCACTACAGCATTTTTAAATACCCAAGGGTAAAAATAACCCAAATTTAATCAATCATGGATCTCATAAATGAGACATGATAAACATAATGGGATATCACAAACTATATAGAATAGTATTTGATGTACATTCATATAAAACTGGAATCATTGGGCTGGGGTTATGGCGCAGTGGTAGCGTGCTCGCCTAGCACGTGGGAGGTACTGGGTTCGATCCTCAGCACCACATAAAAATAAAATAAAGCTATTGTGTCCACCTACAACTAAAAAATAAATATTTAAAAAAAAACTGGAATCATTAGGGTTAGGGGAAGAAGTGAAGGCAGACAGCATTTATGGAAGAACTTATATTTCCTAAATAACTTTACATTGAAATTTTTTTACTAGTGTGTATTTTATATTTTAAAAGAATAGCTACTCTATTTGTGATATATTAGAAAAGATCAGGTATAAAAATAAACTAATACTTGCAAGCAAATTAAACTAAACCACAAATGATATCTGAATTTACAATAAATGACTCTTGTTTCCAAGAAATGGAAATACTTACAAATTTTATCTTATGTTTTAGTTCTGGATTGATGGTCCCTCCAGGTCCAATTTGTGCAATGACTGATTTAAACGTGTTCTCCAACTATGGGGCAAAAAAAGTCACAGTCCTGTGACTAAGACATATACATAATGTCAAAGATAAATCTAAAACAGCATAAAAAGGAAATATCTGTAAAAACGAAATGTCCTTCAACCAAATGGATAAAATACTAGTCTTAAGAAGTAGCACTCTGACTCTCCATACCACATAAATATGCAGATAGAATTTTCATAAAACTAGACATGAGGAATTCTCCAGCATAACTAACATTCTTTATAACAGATTCAGAGAGATTTTTGTCATTAATTTTCTATTTATAAAAGTATAGGACATTTATGAAACACATAGTGAATGCCTAATGCTCAGAGAGACAGAAAGGGTGAGTTACAGGTGGGACACTGGTTCTAAAGGGCAGGAAGAAAAAGCTCTTTTGTAGCAACAAAGCAGCAAAGGATGAAAAAACAGCAGTGGCAAAGACAGACTCAATGTGGGGCCAGAAGGCGGACAGTAACTCAGAGCTGTAGTATGCCGAGAGTCAGAAGCAAGGCCCCTCCTAAAAACAGAAGGAAAGAGGAGGGAGATCAGACATTTGAGTAAGTAGGAGGGGAAAAATACAGAATAAAGTTGAGGAAATAATAAATGAAAATCTAAACAGATTGGAAGTAGATAGGAGAGGCCCGAGTTAAGATGGCAAGAATCAGAGTATTTTAGTACAACAAATGAAGCCAATAGCACAGAGAGGCCCAATAAAGCAAAAATATGCTGCACAGAGGCTACCAAGGCGGCGGCCAGAAGCGCAGGAGGTGGTGACCAGAGTAGAGTGTAGCACATCCACATGGCCCATGTCTAGTGAACAAAGCAATGAAGTAGGAGATCGTGAGGTCATGTTCACTCATCATTATGGTCGACAACTAAATGTAAAAAATTAGAGAAGTCACAAAGTTATAAAGAAAAACACAAATTACATGAACTCCTACCACCAAGACACAATCACTAATATTTTTTCCTTCTAAATTTTTTTTTGGGTGGTAGTCTCTCACTTGGCCTGTCATTATTTAAAACCTGTGTGAAAAAATCTATTTATCTGAAAAATGAAGATCACTTCCATCTCTCATAGGCTGATGTGGAAACTAGGCAGCAAGGCATGGAGAGTGCTTATCATGGCTGTGCACAGTATGAGTTCAGTATGACCCTGTCCTGACCCTCTGGAGTGGCAGTGCTCCCCGGACAGGATTCACTCCTCTTTTCATCCAATATCACTGGCACCACATTTAGCAGAAATCCCTCAACATTTTGGCAGCTTAATGGCTTCCTGTGCAGTTTCTAAGATTTAAGTTTTCCCTTAGTTTCATGTTTTCTTAAGCATTTCCATGTGGATCTGGTAAAGGGATGTTCAGATATGATTACATCATTAACTTTCACAAAAAGTCTCACATTCTTTACATTTCTTCTCTACCATGAGAAAATTCCCTAAAGCTGTCCCAGTAAACAATAAGGAATCTAAACATAACAGTTTCATCATATCCCAACATGCTCTCACCATAACAACTTATTCAACTATAACTGTGCTAGTGTTTCAGGGGACAAAGAAGGTCAGCTTTGACAACATCATTCCTCTAGAGGCAATTACAATTAAGAAGGAAATGAAATAAATATATAAACAGCTACAATCTAAGGCTGACTCTAAGTGCTACTAAAGAAAAGCATGCTGGGTGCAAAGATGCACACCTGTAACCCCAGTGATTCAGGAGGCAGAGGCAGAAGGATCACAAGTTCAAGGCCAGCCTCAATAATTTAGTGAGATTCTGTCTCAAAATTTAAAAAAGGGGCTGAGGATGTGACTCAGTGGTAAAGTATCCCTGGGTTCAATCCTTAGTACCTCCCTCTCCCCCCCAAAAAATAAAGAATCCATAATCCCAGCACTTAGGGAGGCTGAGACAGGAGAATCGCGAGTTCAAAGCCAGCCTCAGCAATGGCAAGGCACTGAGCAACTCAGTGAGACCCTGTCTCTACATAAAACACAAAATAGGGCTGGGGATGTGGCTCAGTGGTCGAATGCCCCTGAGTTCAATCTCCAGTACCAAAAAATAAATAAATAAAAATAAGAAAAAATAAAGAATCCATCACATTAAACTACAAATACACAGCATGTTTCATTTTTAGAAGTGCTATGAAGGATAGGCAAATTTTTGTAGAGACGGTGGAGAAGGCACTGAAGGCAGAAGGAATTTCACAAAGAAAAATAGTTGCCTGAGGGTATTGAGAAAATTGTAGGAGAGATAGGGAAGCTAATGAGTTTTTCTTGGATATATGCTGCTAGATTTTTCCACAAAAGAGACACATGATCAGAACAAAAATTTGGCAATTAGATCGGAAGGGTGATGGACAACCAGGTAACTACTGAAATGATTTTAGCTAGGATGCTAGGCAAGAGTTTTAACTAGAGTGTAGGGAGAGTGAGAATGGAAAAAGGATACTATAAGAGGTGAAATCCACAGAAACAGGAAAGATGGAGGGAAAAGAATTGCTGATTCTCTAGGGATGAACAACAAGATTAGAGAAATAGCCTGGAGCCTCAAGTGTTACCGAAACTAAAGGATTTTGAAATACAGAAAATTGATAAGTAAATGGCAAGATAGTGATTACTTGATCTGTCTCTCTGAGACATGGCCTCTGACAGTCAGCAAACTATGGCTCCCAGGTTAAATCTGGCCTGCCATTTGTTTTTTTATGGTCCACATGCAAAGACGGGTTTGACATTTTAAAATGTTTGCGGAGGAGTCAAAAGCAGAATATTTTTGTGACATGAAAATTAGATGACATTCAAATTTCAGTATCCATAGTTTTGTTGGAACACAGCCATACTTACTTATACACTGTCATGGCTGCTGCAAGGACAGAGTTAAGCGGTTACAACACAACATTCATCTCAAAAATCAAGTAGTTCCTATGCTTCCCATTAGAGAAAATATTTACCCATCATAGTTTGAAGACAACAAAATGATGGGCTCTTAGCTCGAAACACTGCATCTCAAAAAGGTAAGGAAAAACATTTAAGATAGACAGGTTAATAAGCTGACTAAACTGAATGGGATCAGGAAGCTCTTTGAAAGTCCAGGTAAAAAGAGGGAAGCTGTGCAAAAAAATTAAGACTGGGAGGTAAACTGACATGAGGAAAATAATCAAAGGTAGACCTGATTTCATAAAGGTTTTGGACTCAGGTGCCTATAGATCAAACTCAAGAAATAGGAAATATATCAAGTAAATGAGATTGAATGTTTTTTTAAAATATGTTTTTAGATGTTGATGGACCTTTATTTTATTTACTTATTTATATGCGGTGCTGAGAATCAAACCCAGTGCCTCACACATGCTAGGCAAATGCTCTACCACTGAGCCACAACTCCAGCCTGAGACAGAATAAACTTGGAGAGTTACAAAGAAAATATGCCATATTCAGAATAGGAGCCATAGGACCAGAGAAGAGCTCTGAATAGACATTTTCTCGGAAAAATAAAGACATGAATAGGCAATTAATTAAAACACTAAATAACCAATAAAACCAAAGCTCAACCTCAAATACTCATTAGCAGTAAGATACTTACCTGTTGAATCAAAAAAATTTAAAACATTAATTTACTCATTTTACAAAAATCTACTGAGCATATAGTATACTATTCCCTCTATACTGTTGGATATTCAGGGGTCAATAAGCTATACATGCTCTCTGCCCTCATGGAACAGTCTAGTATGGGGAAAATGAAAAAGCATAAATAAATATCTAATTATAACAAATACAATGAAAAACACCAATTCCATGTGATCTCACTTTTATGTGGAGTATGAAATTGTCAAACTCATAGAAACAGAGCAAAATGGTCATTACCAGAGGCTGGGGGTGGGGGTCTTGAGATGTTGCTGAAAGACAAAAACTTTCAGTAGACAGGAGAAATAAGTTAAAGAGATCAATTATACATCATGGTGACTACAATTAATAACAATATATTACTTGGAAAATAGCTGAGAGATTTTGGGAGCTTCCAGCACACACACAGAAGTATAGGAGGTAATGCCTGTGTTGCCATTTTGATTTAGCCACTCTTTAACGTACCCATAAACATTACATTCTATACCACAATTTATGCAACTTCTACTTGTCAATTTAAAAATTAAAAATAGCCCCACAGTGTCATAAAAAGACAATATGCCTGAAGGTATTAGAAAAGCAGTGGGTATTGCTGGGGAGAGTCTCTGAAGAAATGTCCTCCTCAACTGAGTCTGAACAAAGGTGCAAGGAAAGTAGCACACTCCGGCATTAGTGTTACCTGAACCATTGTCAGGGACGACAACCTAATCACCTATCTAAGCCACGAAATGCTCATGCCTTTTGATCTGACAATTGCTCTTCTAGAAATTTATCCTGTGATGTAATAGAGAGGCTTGCAAATTTGAGCAAGATTTTCATCAGTTATTTTTAATAACAAAGAGAAAACACCCAACCTAGGTTACAAATTAAATTATGGCCCACTTATACTGCTGTTATAAATCATGACACATTAGAATATTTAACAATGTGAAGGTTCACAATGTGTAATTATGGCAGAAAAAAAGGTCACAAAAATATTTTCATTTTTTAAAAAGTCAATTTTTCTAAGTGACAAAAGCACAGATGATTTTTATCTTTTGTCCCTTTCAAAACTACAAAATTTCTGCAATCTGTATTACTCTTGTAATAAAAAGAAAAAACGGACACCTGGGTGGTAATTTAGAAACATGAGGGTGGAAGCATTTGGGCAACATGAAGTTAAAAGCTGAAAGGAACAGAAGTTACTCTTAGTGAATACACTGCAGACATTTTGGCCATATGAGGAAACATTAATACATTTTTTTTTATAAAGATCACAAAACTGGCATAGAAACATTCTGTGGCAATGCTTTCCAACTGCATATACATTTTCTAGGAATTTGCCAGGTTATCTGCTATGGCCTGAACGTTTGTGCCCCTTCTCTAAGTTCCTAGCCCTAAGGCTTGGGCATTAGGAGGTGGTTAGGTCATAAGCTTTATAAACAAAGCTCAGGAGAAACCGTTTGCCCCTTTGGCTGTGTGAGGACAGAGAGAAAAGACTTCCACCTGTGAACAAGGAAGTAGGCCCTCACTAGACACACATTTGCCACAGCCACAATCTTAGATTTCCCAGACTCCAGGAACTGAGAAATAAATCTTTGCTGATAAGCCACCCAGTTTATAGGATTTCTGCTATAGCAACCCAAACAGACTAGGATCCTAAATAGGATCAGTCTGGTTCATTTAACTAAAAGATAGGCCATAAGGAATTTGTCATACTAAAAATTGCATATGAACTTAGGGAACAGCTACTCAATGTTAGCCACAAAATATAACCTCCAGAGAATTATATTCATTTACCTACTGAACAGCTCCTTCTGGTGACAATGGTTTAACATATCAATGCTTTTCAAGGACATTCTTGAAATATAGCTATTCAGGTCATTAGGTGAAACAAAATACACAATGCATAGCACCTAATTTCATGTGAAAATTAACAATTGTTCAGGTACAAATTAAGAGTTAGGTACAAACTAAGACCAGACCTGATGTAATTCACTTAAGATCAAAAAACATTATTTTATAGGTCTAAGGCTTACCTACTTTAAACCTCATGGTGAATGTTACAATAAAGTTTTCTAATGTGAAAGACAAGAGGCAGGGAGAGGGTACCTGGGTTGTATCTATGAAAAACACTTGGAGCTGCAACACATAGGACAAAACTCAAGAAAAAATAAATCTGGATAAAATGTGTATACATCTTTTTCATTCCTCTTCCTGAAACCATCCATCAGCACATGTTTTAAACTTTGCATTTCTTTTTTTTTTTAATATTTTTTTTAGTTGTAGATGGACACAATGTCTTTATTTTATTGCTTTGTATATGGTGCTGAGGATCGAACCCAGGGCCTCACGCATGCGAGGCAAGCGCTCTACCACTGAGCTACAATCCCAGCCCCAACTTTGCATTTCTTTTTGCCTGGCTCTGGCAGCTAAAAGGCCATCTTCCTGGGGACATATAGTTTACAATTTCTGGAAAAGATATGTGCACTAACATCCTTTAATATTTTTCTGGAATTTTTAGTCAGTACAATAAATTCAGGAAATAGAACTTTAGATATCAAGAAGAACAAGGCAAACTTATCCACAAATGATGTGCGGGTATACTTGGAAAACCTATGGGAAGATTACTTAAACTAGTTCAGCAAGGTGGTCAGTCTCAAAGTAGTATTTTTAAAAATTACTTGCTTTTCTCAGGATCCATGACTAGTTACAATCACATTGTCAACAGCACAAATAGGACCACAACATATAAAACCTAAGGAAACACTTGCAAAAACATGCCAACCTCTAATAAAGAAAAGTATAGATCTGCAATGAAGAGCACAAGATTAAAAACAGCTGCAACATGTTGAATGAATACATTTATGTAATGTGCGACACTTCTTCCAAGATAGCTTAGACTATCTTATTGAAATTTTGGCACTTACAAAAATAATTCTCAAGTTTCAGGAAAAGACATTAGAATGGGGGGAAAGTATGAAAAGAGACTAATCAAGGGAGACTTGCTTTAACAAATGTTAAGATGAGCTCAAAAGGAACCAAGTTAAAATGTGGAGCTAGCACAGGACATACCCCAAAATTATAATGCGTCTAGACTGTAGGGCTAAGCACATGCCCTGCCCTAACTCCCAGCTTTTGATTCCCCATGGGCCCTGACTTTCGACTCCTCATAGTGACATCAGGCCTATGCGACATTGGTGGGTTGTGGGACCAATTGGTAATCCACAGGGTGCAAACCCAGAGATACCTTACCAACCCCCTCTTCCCCCGTCCTAAGTTACATAAAAGGCCATCGCGCTGGCGCTCACTCGCTCCCTCTGCCATCGCCCTCCTCCGAATAAAGATCTCTTGGTTACATGGAGTGTGTTGTGTCCAGTTCGGTGTGAACATTTCATAGATTAAAATGTTAATGGGGCTGGGATTGTAGCTCAGTGGTAGAGCGCTTGCCTCGCATGCGTGAGGCCCTGAGTTCGATCTTCAGCACCACATACAAAGTGATAAAATAAAGATATTGTGTCCATCTACAACTAAAAAAAATTTTTAAAATGTTAAATTTTCTTATAACCTTGCAACAAATAGAAGTGTATTTAAAACCTCGATGTGGGGGCCGGGATTGTAGCTCAGTGGTAGAGCGCTTGACTTGTATGCGTGAGGCCCTGGGTTCGATCCTCAGCACCACATAAAAAGAAATAAAGACATTGTGTCCATCTACAACTAAAAAAATATTTTAAAAAAATAAAAAATAAAACCTCAATGTGGGAAAAGGCTTTGTAGGCTTGAGATCAGAGGCAGAAGTGAAAAACCACCACTAATATTTGATGATTCTAACTTGGGAATTTCTGGCCAAAAAACAAAGGAAAATAACTTAGAAAATGTATTTCTAGCATACAACAGCAAAAGTTCCTTGAATTCTTTAAATAAAAATTAATAAGCAAAGGGGCTGGGATTGTGGCTCAGTGGTACCAAGAGACACCAAAATCAAATTGTAGAAAATAATGAAGAAATAATCTTGAAAGTGACAGCAGAAAATAACATACACAGAAGATAAATAAGCCCATAGAATTGTCAGAAACCATGCAGACAAGACAAAATAACATCTCTAAAGTACTGAAGGGCAAGTTGGGGGGTGGGGAGCCCTATCAACCTAAAGTTCTACACCCAGCAATATTATGTTTCAAAAATGACAATAAAGCCTTCTTCAGATGAACAAAAGCTAAGAAATATCCATTCCTAGCACATTTTTGTTACAGAACATGTTAAAATTTTCCAGGCAGAAAGAAAATTATACTGGAGGCAAATCTGTACTCCAAAAGACTGAAAAGTACCAAAAATAAATATGGGTAAATATTTTTTAGTTATAATATTTTTAGCCAGGCATGGTGGTGCATGCCTGTTATCCCATCTACTTGGGAGGCTGAAGAAAGAGGACAGCAAGTTTGAGGCCAGCAATATCTTGCCTCAAAATAAAACAAATTTTAAAAGGGATGGGAATGTAGCTTGGTGGGGTAAAGCATATCTGGATTCAATCCCCAGCACTGCAAAAATAAAAATATTTTGAACCAAAAATAATGTATTAAGAGGTATATATTATGAGATATATACCACAACAATAGCTCAAAGAATGGAGGGAATGGTATTTACTGTTCTAAGATACTTATCACTATATATGAACTGGTATATTAGTTAGGGTCAAATAAGTTAAAAATAATATATGTTGAAAACCCTAAGCCATTCACTAAAAAATATAGAAGATGTATAGCTAATACCAGAGAGAGAGTGGAACCACAATAAATAATTAGGAACAAGGTAAGGATGTCCCTTCTTTCACCACTGCTTCAACATCCCAGATCCCAACAAGACAAGAAAAGGAAATAGAAAGTATACAGATCAGGGAAGAATACAGTAGTTCACAAACAGGATCACCTACATAGACAATCTGAAATAAAAATCCCTCCTGCATCTAATAAACAATTGCAGCCAGCTTGCAGGACACAAGGTTAATGAACAGAAGTCAATCACAGTGAAAATAGGGCAATTCATGAGGAACCTATAGCAATCCTAAATGTGCATGCAGCTAAGCGGGATTTGCAACCACCAAAGCAAAACTTGGACAAATTCAGATAAAACAAATCCACAATTGTATTTAAATATTTCAATGCTCTTCCCTCAGTAATTCATGACAAAATTCAACATAGTTATGAAAAAAATTCTCAGAAACCAGGAATAAGGAATAAGAGAGAATTTCCTCAACTCAATAGAGAATCTATTTTTTAAGCTACAATTAACATCATAGTTAATGATGAAAGATTACTTTCCCCCTATAGTTAAGAACAAGGAATGAATTTCCACTCTCACCAGTTGTATTCATATTCATTAGAGAGACTGGCCTAAAGGGTAAAAGGCAGAAAAGCAGCAAACCACCTTTCTTCCCAGATGACATGACAGTCTGTGCAGAAAATCCCAACTCTACACAACAGCTACTAGAATGATTTGTACAATCAAAATGAGTTTACTGGGCTGGGATTGTGGCTCAGTGGTAGAGCGCTGCCTTGCATGCGTGAGGCACTGGGTTCAATCTTAAGCACCACATAGAAATAAAGATATGTCCATCTACAACTAAAAAAAAATATTAGAAATAAAGTTTATCAAGTAGCTTGATTCAAAAATCACAGGATATACAACTGATTTTCTATACGTTAGCAATGATTAATTTGAAAATACCATTCGTGCTAGCATCAAAAATACGAAAGATTGCCGGGCATGGTGGTGCACACCTGTAATCTCAGCGACTTGGGTGGCTGAGGCAGGAAGATCACAAGTTCAAAGCCAGCCTCAGCAAAAGCAAGGTACTAAACCACTTGGTGAGACCCTGTCTCTAAATAAAAATACAAAATAGGGCTAGAGATGTGGCTCAGTGGTTGAATGCCCCAAGTTCAATCCCTGGTACCTCCCCAAAAATATGAAAGGTAAGTTTAATAAAATATATGCAAGCCTTATGCATTGCATACTATAAAACATTGCTGAGAGAATTTAAAGACCTTAATAAATGATGGGACACACCATACTTTTGAATCAGCAGGTTCAATGTTGTAAAGATGTTATTTTCCCCCAAATTTGTCTATATATCTAATGTAATTCTAACAGGCTTATTTTTGGTAAAAAATGACAAGCTGATTTATATCAAATTAATTATATATAGAAATGCAAAAAATCTAGAGTAGGCAAAGCAATTTTGAAGAAGAAAGTTGTAGGACTCAACCATATACTTTCAGGATACTATAAGCCTTCAGTAATAAATACAGTACAGTGCTGGCAAAAGGACACATAGCTCTGTGGACCAGAACAGAGTCCCAAAACAGAACCACACACATGAGGTCAACTGCAGAAAACAGCAGAAACCAGAACTGATAAAACTTACTCTTTTCTCACCGCTACTTCTCACTTCTTAATAGAACCATAGGAAAAATGTCAAAATTAAAATAAATGAATGGCTTCAATTTTTAAAAGGTCAGCTTCTCCATCACATTTTCAGTGTATTCCTATCTCCAAACTCAGATCTCTCACCTGGTTTAATTTTTCAGTGTGATTCAGCCTTGAAGTCTCCATTGCATTGAATGTGGCAGTCTTGTCCATGTTCAGTAGTTGCTTTGGTGGTTCCATGTTTGAAGTGTGTTGTGAAAAGCGTGCCTTTGCAACCACACAGCCTGTAGAATATGACCCATGTTGTTTCATTCTAAATGGCTGGGTAAAAATTTTTCCTTTTGTGAATAACAGAAGAAGAAAAATTGTCACTAGCAATTTCTAGCTTAATTTCTGGTGTGTAAATATAAAGAGTGTGAGCTAACTGCCCTCAAATTAAAGCAAAAATTAAGGAAAGCTTACATTTTTATAGTAAGCCAATAAAATTTACCTACAATGTACATAATTAGAAATCAATAGGAGAAAACGAGATAAGGACATTACCAAAAAAGTTGGGACAAAACTCCACTTAAGGTCACCTGAATATAATTACAGAGAGGCAGGATTTGATAGGGAAAAACCTTAGAAGCTGTGTCTTGTTAGACCAAAACAATCTCCAGTTAAGGAGTGTGCTTAGAACTATGATTCAAACTGGGTAGCCACCTCATAGTATGGGAAGAGAAGACAGGCCACAGGACAAAGGATAGCATTCTAGAGCATAAGCTTTTTCTTCAATATTTATAGGAAGAAGGAATACCACCAGGGAAGTGTATTCTGTTGTACAACATGAAAGATACAACACTGGAAATCACCATAGCCTAGCTCTTTCTTGACCTCAACATCAACTTCACCAAGTAAACCAATTACTTCCAAGATATCCTGAAAGGAAAAAGGGACCATAGAAGGAGAACATAAGCAATCCAATCACAGCAAAGGCTATCCACCCCCTCCTATTAAGTTGGTAAACTGCTTTATCCAGTGTAACCTCATCTCCTAGGTTTATATACCTCAATCTAATTTCCCTAAGTCTAAACACCTTAAGAACACTAAGGTTGAAGGCTAGACCTGAAACACTCAGTAGCCTACAGAGCTTTCCCTTACCACAGCACATCTTTATATTCAAACTATATTATCCACTACCATTTAAATACTGCTTTGTAAACTCATGACATTCTCACAGTTTTGCCCAAATTTCAACAAACTCTGGAGGAAAAAAAAATAAATCACTGAAACAAGCATTAAATTCTCCAAAATAGGTTGCCCCTCTGCTCAGTGGATAAATTCCATACTGTCTAGGCTTAGGGAGATATTATATGAATGATCACATGAGTCTTGAGCCTTCAGCTAAAACTTTTGAGCTTACTACATTCAGGCTCTTTACAAACTTTATCTCATGTAAGGTCTTTAGCACAACTCAAAGTGGCAAGTATTATTATTGCTATTTTAAAGATGAAGAGACTAGAGTTTAGACAGATTAAGTAACTTACCCCACACTCAGCTTGCAAATGGTAGGGCCGGTTTCAAGTGACACACCCAATGGAGCTGAGCAATGACACACCTGTGTATGGAAGGATTGCTCCAACATTTGCTCATCCACAATACAATTATGTACGCTAATGCTTACCTGCTGGCCATCCTCTCTGCTTTTCCACGGATACACTTTTCTTTAGCTTCAACAAAGAACCCGCTCTGGTCTGCTCTACAGAAATGACATCTGAAGCTGCATTCAGCACTTCAAACATTGAGAGGAATCCATATTGCACATACTGAAACGATCGTCCAAATCGCTTGGCAAATGCCTTTTCAAAATCAGAAAGGAGAACAGGAGACAATGCCAAGAGGTCTTTCAACTCACTCTTCACAACAGCTGGAAGAATAGGGGTCACACGTCCTCGATAAGGAACTCGACCAGAGCTTGTCGCAGAGCAAATAGTGGCCCTTCCCTTTGGCATGGAGCTTCGAACCTTATGGCTGCTCCTCTGCTTTGCAACTAAACTTGCTATTCCTTTGGTGGATTCATCTGGAATGGCTAGGAAGATGTGAAAAAAGAAACCGTAGTTTAAATTAAAAAAAAAAAAAAAAGTACTCCCTTTATCCTTTATATCTGTGCTTATGTAAACAACTCTGAACTCCCGAAGAAGCTGTTTATCCAGGTAGCACAATAAACAGGAAAGAAGCTTGTGGTTCTTCCACTGCTTGCATTCTGGGGAACAGCTTGTTAGCTCCTCTATTGGAGGATGGCAAGAGAACCCAATGTATCATCATTACTGCTAATTGACCCCTGAAAGATTTGAAAATCTTGCCATGAAGAGAAAGTTCCTTATAATGATGCTTTTTGTGCCTCATGTAAGTTAAAACAAGTTTTTGTAATTAAAAATTACCGTGGTTATGTTTCTCCTCACTTAAGGCGCAACAACCTTAAATCATGCAAAACTAGTTTTTGTGAATGCCTGGGGACAGTTTCTTAATTTTTTTTTTAAATGTTTTTAGTTGTCAATGAACCTTTATTTCATTTATTTATATGTGGTGCTGAGAATCGAACCCAGTGCGTCATGCATGCTAGGCAAGCGCTCTACCACTGAGCCACACCCCAGCCCAGTTTCTTAATTCTGATGAAGTTCTGACTCTGCCTCAAAGACACCTGTGATTCCTCCTCCCTGTTCCACCCTTAATTCAGATTCAATGGCTGGGACAGGGGATAACTGCAGAACAATTCTATACTAAGTGGTTAAATTTTAATTACAAAGCTTACAGATTTTCAAAAATCTTAAACCTACCTTTCAGTATTACTGTACCATCCCCACAGGGGCAAACACTAACCACATCAGGCATGTCCAGCACCAGCTCCATAGTGGACCGATACCCAAGGATTCGGAGTGGCAAGTGGTTGCCAACCATCAAAAGGTACTCTTTTTCCAACTGCTGTGGAGTCAAACCATCTTTGGTGGAAATAAGAAGTGACCTTATTTCTTTCCTGAGGCATTCTTGTATACGTTCTTGTTCTGACATTGTACCCTGTAGAATTTAAGACAGAAACGCTGCTTATGAGGAAGAACCGGCAAACCCATGAAAATTATCATTATTGTTGTTGCTGTTATTATTATTATATTTTTTTAAACGACCAGTAGCGGAATATAAACCGAGATGCGAGTTGAGGGTGTTCTGGGGCTCGTGCATCGTAAAGTCCACACACAATTCAAACCCTAAAAACTCAACTCGTGTGTATGAACCTACGTGGGAACCAAGGCACCGTCGCCACGGGCCAGCGAGAAGTCCCAGCCCGGGACAGGCTCGCTGGGGGGTGTCGTTCTCCACTCCAAACTTCCTATCAGATGGGCTCTCTCAAGGACCGTTTGGGGACCGGAGCCAGGAGGCTGGCAAGCGCACTTCGGTCCTCGACATGCAAGAGGCCGCACTTAGAGGCGTTCGCACCGACCCCCTCGGCCCCTCCGGAGCGACTCCGGGAAAGCTCCCGCTTCCTCTCACCTCAAGCCAACGACCTATCTCCGCCCGCCTCCTCCCTCGGCGCAGGGGTGGCGGCGGCGGTCCCCTTCCCCGCCCCGATGCCCGTCACTGCCGCGAGCGGGGCTGCGGAGCCGTCTTTCCACCTGCCCGATGGCTTTCCCCGACGCGGGGCGAAACGGAAGGCGGGAGGGCGGCAGGTGAAGACTCGCTGCGGCGGCGCTGCCGTTGCGGCTAGGGGAGTGGGAGGCGCTCGCCGGCGGCAGCGGAGGAACAGCGCCTGCGCACTGGAGCGGGGGCCGCGGGCCGGGCGGGCGCGCCACGTTCCAGGCAGACGGCGCGCGGCGGGTGGGACGGTTGGGCCCGACAGCCCCGCAGGACGGCAGCTCGCGGGTCGGGCCTGGGGCCCATCTCCGTTGCCGGGCTGCCTGGCCGGGCTCCGAGGTGGCCTGGGGGACCTGGCGGGATCGCCCGCGCCTACCTCCTCCGACGCGGCTCCAAGACGCGAGGTGGGGCCGCGGCGCGTGGACCGCTCCGAGCGCGTCGGGTGCCGGGGCAGCCAGCCTGAGGCGGGCGGGGAAAGAGGCCGCGTGCTTGTTAACCGGGGCTTTGCCTCAGGCGCACCTGTAGTTATCAAGTGAAAGGAGGATGCCTAGGCCTGAGCGGCAGGGATTCTCATTCAGTAGGTCCAGGTGTAATTGGGCCTTGGGGGTGGGGGTGGGGGTGGGGGTGGCCGTGTTGACTGACAGTTCTTACTCTTGGCTGAGAATTACTGCGGAGCTGGAAGCAACTTCAGATCCTGGAAGAGAGGAATGAGTGAACATTCCAGGTGCCACTGGAGATGACAGAATCGAGAGACTGAAGAAAAGAATGTATTTGGATGTTTTGTTGTATCTGCGGAACAAGCCAGAGTTAGAAGATCCTTGAAGACCAGAACACGGTAGTTTATAGAGAGGCATCAAGACTTTTATCTTAAAATGTACAAAGAAACAGGTAAAACCACAAGATAATCAAGAACCCTGAGCACATACCTACTTTCTGCCTAAAACCCCATGACATACATATTTTTTAAAGCCCTAGGGGATGAAATGTTCAGTCAACGAACCAGGAATATTGAGGAATCCCTGAAACACAGAAAATAGACAAGATTCATAACTGGTTTATAGCAGAATGACACGGCTAATTAGCAAATTAGCCAACAGGAAAATTGTAAGATTTCAAAGATGGAGCTAGCCATTGCAACATTTGAATGACCTAAGTTATAGAAACAAAGAACAGAATGAGGATGCTATTATGCATAATAATGATGCACCAATTTAAAAATGAGGGGGAAAGGGTGCTGAGCATTGGGGAGTTAAAAAGGAGATGTCCCAGATTTGAGCAGAAACACATCCTCAGATTTTAAGGGCCAACTGAGTCCTTACAATACCCACTTTTAAAAAGATCTCATTTTATTTTTATTTTTTTAAAATGTTTATTTTTTAGTTGTAGGTGGACACGGTATCTTTATTTTATCTTTATGTGGTGCTGAGGATCGAACCCAGTGCCTCCCGCGTGCTAGGCGAGCACGCTACCACTGTGCCATAATCCCAGCCCAAAAAGATCTCATTTTAGACTAAGCATAGGGGAAAGAGAATCAAGAGATTTTACATAGAAATAGGTTGCCATTGGATTTCTCAAGGGAGCAGTACCTTCAAAGCTGAACCTGGAACACTTTACCCAGGCAAATCAGCATTAAAGAAGTGGGGGGGAGTAGAACCATTTTCAGACATGCAAGGTTTCAGAAAATTTATCTCACTGAATGACTTGAGAATGATTCCTAAGAAATAAACAATGAATTGAAAAAAAGATATCCCAGATTTTTATCACCAATTATCTGAGATAAGAGGTAAAGAGATATAGAGCACTTAACTATGTATTCTTTATGTATTATATGTTTCTTCCCAATAACTGAGAAAGGTGTAATTGTGATCCCCATGTTAAATATACAGACATGAAAAAGGATATAAGAACAGATAACAGACAACAAAAACAATAGACAATAAAAACAAAAATTTTGAATCAGTTATTGGTGTGTTGACAGAAAATAACTGCCTTAAGGAAATTTTTTAAAATGGTTTATTCTAAGCCAAATATGAGTGATCATGACAAGGGAACACAAATTCAAGTTACCAGAACATGTTTTCTCTGTGGAATAAGTTACGTGAGCTTTTTCTACGCACAAGAGAAAGTCGTTGGGGTCATTAAGTAGGCGGACTTTAAAGAGAGAGGGAAACCTATAGGATTCAGATGTTTAACAAGGCTAGCAAATCTTTTACAGGACTTAGATGTACTATCACATTTTTAGCTTTAGGGTCGGTGGAGGCTAGAACTCTACCAAGCTTAACATGCTTATACTCCAAGTGTTGTACCTAGTAGTCACAAGAATGCTAGGTCAGATACAGAGTTGATAGTAAATGGCTATTAAAAGGAACTTAAAGATAGCCCAAAATAATGATGGCTCTTGGTCTGCAACATTCCATCCTTCTACAGTTACCATGTTTTAACCAACAGTGAACAGTCTGCAGTCTCTTGAATATAGATGTAGCTTCTTTGGAGAACTTTAGTTCACAGGTACCTAATATTTTTAAAAGGCACAGATTTTTAAAAAGATATTATGGAACTAAATCCCAGATCAATAATTGCAAACCAAGTGTCAGGGGCTGTCTGAAGTTGCTTCATTAAGAAGAAGCATGCTCCATTTGAAGAGTGGCAAGAATTGGAGTCACAGCTTGATTGGGTTTACAGTGAAGTAAGTGGTTGGCAATGAGGTGGGAATTATCACAGTGGCATCTGTCCTCTGATGGTGGCACTTGCCTCAGCAGTTCTCCAGGGATGCAGCATTTCTTTTGAGGTACTATTCTGGCACCCCAGGTGATACTTCCTATCAGAACAGCCCTTATTCTCTGAGTGTGCCAATGTAGGAATTCAGCCAGTTGCTACTATCCAGCTATTCACTTGGCAGCTAGGGTCCATTACCACAGGATGAATTTACCCCCCACCACTACCCAATCCCTATAAGCTAACCCATACAAGCTCAAAATGTTGATGACAAACAGTGATATTTTAGGTCCCAGAAATTAGCATTCCTTAGAATTAGCAAGTGGTGGTCACTAAACAGTTTGGGTATTTTCTTTTCTCTTGACTAGCTATCCACAAGGGATTGCAAGGCCTTTGAGGAAAGTCTGAGATGAAAGTTTGCTGTCTTAGGTATAGCATTTCTCCAGCACCCTTTCCCAAGACTATCTGGGCTATGTCCAAAAGGCTACGAATCTGGTATCTGATTTAGTACTGATAATGAAGTAAAAAGACTCTCTCTGCAGCTTATGGGAGGTCTCTGACCCTAGACCTAGAATTGTTTTGTTGGCTTGTTTATTTTTTCTGTCATATAAATCAAAATGACTTCTTGGGTGGTTCATTCCGTGGGTTCCTACAATTAATTAACTATAACTAGAGAGCTCTGTGGGTCAGACAAATGTGTCTCCCTGCCCTCTGTCTATTATGATGACCAGAGGCCACTTTCCCTCTGGTAATTAGCTGCCTGCACCTGGTCTCTTCCCAGCCCTGCTTGAATCTAGGAGTGTATTTCAATTGCAGCTGCTCCCACCAGCATTCTTGCCTTAGAATGTCAGGACCTTTCTGTGTGTCTGTGTCCATCAAAGTTTCTGGAGCTTTAATACATGCCTCATGACAAGGACGACAGGATCTTTTGAAGAACATGGTGAAGGAGTGGTGAAAGAAATACAGGACAGTACAGCATTGCTGCCTCCCGTTTTTAAACACTCTGCCCAATATGTGGCCATTCGATGTCATTATTCAAGTCCATTTTCTACAGCAGTTCTCCAAGCCTTTGCCACCACGCTTATCCCACTGCTGCCCCACCACTAGAAAACCGGTGTGCTTCAACAGAGGCTCTCATATGATCCCCCCAACTTCTAGTCCAGGCACATACATTAGCCCCTTCACATTCTTCCTTTTGGTCTCAGTGGGTGAGGGACTCACCATCCTATTCTTGATCCCATCCCCCAACACCTCTAGACCATGAACCTTGTCCTTTGGTTATTATTACACAATCATGGATGTTCAACATCCCTTTACAGTCCTACAACATAAAATTATGCTCTGATCCTTTTTATCTTATACACAGACATGAAGGGAAGGAGAGAGAATGAGAAACAAATACTTCCTTGACCTATATCCCCTCTTTAGCCTCCCCCTGGCCAAATCCTTGAATGAACAGTCCAAACTCAGTGTTTTCCACTTTTCCCTCCATTACCACTTAATACAAAGCAAAGAGCCTGCTAGTCAGGGCATCTTTTTGAAGTTACTTTTACCAAAATCAATGACAGGCCTTCTCATTGATAAATCACAAGGACTTTTCAATCTTCTCTTTGCAGATGAACTCTGCTGTTCACTCTTGGTGCCCGCCTGCCCTTCTGAGCATCTCTCCTCTGGTGGTTTCTGTGATCATGCCATATGGACTTGGCTCTCAGCTTTGTGCTCTATTTCCTACTTCTGTTACTCCACTAAACACACATGTATATTTAATTGAGGGTCTGTCCTTAGCTCTTCTTTTTACTCCTCACCCTCTTCCTGGGTGACCTTTTCACTCTCATGGTTGTAGCTTTGGCCAGTGCAAAATGCCTTGTAGTTCCTACGATGTGCCAGATGTGATCCTAGTGAGGTAGGACAGAGGAAAGTCTAGGTAAAAAGGATACTGCTAAAGATACAACACTGCACAAGGCTGTCTCCACAATGGTAAATCATCTGGTCCAAAATGTCCACAATGTTGAGAAACCCTGATGCAGATTCTGTGTCACTACATGGACAACACATTATTGTACTTTTCTGTTCATATATGCCTCTCCCTGTTAGTTCTTGGAGGGCAGGCAGCATGTCTTTCATCTACACCTCAGAGGTGAGCATTGCTAACCATGAAGGAAGTGTCTGCTAAGTATCTATAGAGTGAATTAATGAGAAAAGTAAGTTTTATCTCACCACTTTATCCAACACCTGCCTCTCCAGGCAAAGGAAGCAGGACTTCAGGATGCTGGGGGTGGGTTAGTTAGGGGGGAAATGAATCTGTCAAAGAAGCAGCAGTTATGACTAAGGTTGAGGTCTCCATCTTTCTCAAGTCCAATACTCCGTCATGACCCACATTCCATAATCCCATGATTCTGTTTCTTATGTCCCTTAGAGAGAGGTCCTGCTGCAAATTGGTACAACCACTATGGAAGGCAGTATGGAGATTCCTAAGAAAACTTGGAATGGAACCACTATTTGACCCAGTCATTCCACTCCTAGGTTTATACCCAAAGGACTTAAAATTCACAAAGTACAGTGATACAGCCACATCAATGTTTATAGCAGCTCAATTCACAACAGCTAAATTATGGAACCAACCTAGGTGTCCTTCAACAGATGAATGGATAAAGAAACTTTGGCAAATATACATAGTGGAATGTTAGTCTTAAAGAAGAATGAAATTATAGCATTTTGAGGTAAATGGATGGAACTGGAGTATGCTAAGGCAATCCCAAAGAACCAAAGGCTAACTGTGTTCTCTGATATGCAGATGCTAATTCACAATAAGGGAGTGAGGAGAATACATATATTTTGGACTAAACAGAAGGGAGGGGAGGGGGTTTGGGGGTAAGAATGATAGTAGAATGAAGTGGACATTATCACCTTGTGTGCATATATGATTACATGACCTGTGTAATTCTACATCATGTACAAGATGAATGATAAGTCATACTCCATTTATGTATTATGTATCAAAATGCATTCTACTGTCATGTATGACTAACTAGAACAAATAAAAGTGGGGGAGTCCTGAACCAGGCCACTTCCTGTGCCAGAGCCTTGCATCAGGCCCTCAGCATCGCTTTCCTAGACCATCACTCTGCTCTCCTAGTTGGTCTCTCTTTTTTCTATAGATTGAAAAAGTCAAATTTAACAAATCCTTATGGGTTTCAACTCTAAAATAATATGATGTGCCATTTCATCTAGTGCCAACAAATTCTAATATTTTCATTAAATAATCCATATAAATCAGTATTCACCCCTTTGCTTATCCATATGGATATAAAATTCCAAAGCTAAATGGCCTAAGTATAATGATTTAGAAAATATTGCAGTCTTTCTTGACCTTTCATCTTGAAAACAAACGCAAAAGTCAACAATGTTAATTGGTCTTGCTCTTCTTTTAGTAACCCCTTTCCCACAGATGTCAATCTCCTAACATCTACACAAGGAGTAAAGTATTAAGGGTTGAAAAATGTGCAGATAAAATATTTTCAGCGAAGGGATGAGCAACACTTCCAATTAAAAAGCAAGTTAAAAGAAAACAGTGTGACAATAAGACAAAGGCCAGCCTGCTGGGTGCATGGGCTGACTCAGCACTCCCTCCCAACTCCACCCGCCAGAGATGCTATGTTGGCCTTTCAACCATGGAATGTGATGCATTTCCTCAGATATTTGGCATGGTCATTTATAATCCCAACCAACTTGTGAGCAGGTGCTTATATTGCTCTACATATGGATATAGAAAATGGAGAAATGACTAATTTGTCAGAAGTCCAAGGAGTAAAGACTGTCAGTAAGTGCCTAGCAGGGCCCCACACCCAGGAGGGCCTGTTTTCATAGTTTCTCTATCTTACAGGAGAAGACTATCATTTGGTCAGATACCTTGCTCATTCTTGAGTAAAATTTGAGGTACAATTTTTGGTGTTAGTCTAGAGCTCTAGATCAAATGAATTTGTGACAGAATCAAAGGCTAAGAAAAAAATCAGATCTGCGCCAGAGCCCCTGCCAACCAGCGGGAGCACAGGCCAAGGCCCAGAACCATCTTCAGGGACTGTCGTGGGAGCCCAGCCAAGGTCAGATTCGAGACTGTTAGCCAGAAATCACAGGGAAACCCAGGCCCAGGTAAAGGACTGCCTCTGGAGACACGTGTAGCTGAAGCCCCGGGACTGCACCCAGTTTAGCACCAGACCCCCTGCTGATCCGCAGGAGCCCAGGCTCAGGGCCAGACCCACCACCTGGGACCCCTGAAGGTGTTCAGGCCAAGATCAGGCCTAAGACTGCCCTCACAGGTCTGTGTGAGAGCCCAGGCCCAGGACCACCCCTGCACAGAGTGGGGATCCACACTGTTGCTCCCTTCCTCGCAAGAAGTAAAATCAAGAATCAATAAATGGGATGGATTCAAACTAAAAAGCTTCTCAGCAAAAGAAACAATGAAGTGAACAGAGAGCCCACATTCTGGGAGCAAATTTTTGCCACATGCACATCTGATAGAGCACTAATCTCCAGGATATATAAAGAACTCAAAAAACTTAACACCAAAACAACAAACAACCCAATCAATAAATGGCCTAAGGAGATGAACAGACACTTCTCAGAAGAAGATATTCTATCTAATAGGTAATGGGAATTGAAAACAGTGTAGCTTGAGGGAAGAGGCAAATAGCTCTATGCTAACACCCCTCCCTCCCCTGATGAATGTTTCCCTAAGACTAATTGCAGATAAGGGAAGAGTGCTCCGCCAGGCCGGAGACACTGGTCCGCATCTTGCAGGACCCTGACCCCTGAGCCCAAATTCCTGGGCACTAAAACTGACCACTTCATTGATTTATGGAACTAGCCCCAAATTCCTAAGTGCCCAAGAAAACCGGCACGTCTCCACTATGCCACCCCCAACATAAACCTATAAAAACCCAGTCCCTTTCTTTGTTCAGTGGCTCATTTTCCACCAGGAGAATGGGTCCACCACCACCACCTTCGCAGATGAATCCTGTTCCTGAATAAAAGCCTGAAATGACTTGCATGGTTTGCTGCCGCCTTTGATCTTTTTGCCCTTACACTATCAATCAACAGACATATGAAAAATGTTCAACATCTCTAGCAATTAGGGAAATGCAAATCAAAACTACTCTAAGATTTCATCTCACGCTAGTCAGAATGGCAATTATCAAGAATACAAACGACAATAAGTGTTAGCGAGGATGTGGGGGAAAAGGCACACTCATACACTGCTGGTGGGACTGCAAATTGGTACAACCAATCTGGAAAGCAGTATGGAGATTCCTTAGAAAACTTGGAATGGAACCACCATTTGACCCAACTATCCTACTCCTCAGTCTATACCCAAAGGACTTAAAAACAGCATACTACAGTGACGCAGGCACTTCAATAAATATTGAAAAATAAGAAATAAATGAACATTATTTCTACTAGGACAGGATCTGAGCTATTTGAGAAGAATCATAAATCTTGCTTGAAGGGTTATCTAGACCAACCTCCCACCCAGTGAGAGACAAATAATTAACAGAGTAAAAGAGAAATAAATCTGGATATTTCAAGTTCCTCCAAAGCAGGTGGGACTGTCCCCCTGTTAGCTATGGAAACCAGTGTGGTCAGTGAACCTTGAAAAAGCAGAACTTCAGTCTTCACCAAGGAAGCATGGAAACAGGGCCTTGACAGGGACAAAAGAGACCCTTTCCTACAAAACGGAAATTAATATGGATCCTTCCCCTTCTACAATTCTTCAAGAAGCATTAGAACATCAATAGGATTAAGCATTAATAAAAGTAAATGAACAATGTGAGGCATGGTGCTGCACACAATGTGAGGCATGGTGCTGCACACCAGTAACCCCAGCTACTCGGGAAACTGAGGTAGAAGGATTGTAATTACAGGCCAGCCTCAGCGACTAAGCAAGACCCTGCCGCAAAATTTAAAAGGGGAGAGGGATTGGAGATGTAGGTGAACTGTAGAGGTCCCTAGGTTCAACTCCTAGTACTGAAAATGAGAAATGAGAGACAGAGACAGGCACACATTGTGAATTCTCAAAGTAGAAAGGCGCTTGAGAAGTGTCTAATTTTACGTCAAAGTCACCCTAATTCGGTGACTGTAACTCTAGCGTACCTAGGACCACAAACCCTATTTCGTAC
Organism: Geosciurus inauris; assembly: GCA_004024805.1. Classification (NCBI taxonomy): domain Eukaryota; kingdom Metazoa; phylum Chordata; class Mammalia; order Rodentia; family Sciuridae; genus Geosciurus; species Geosciurus inauris. The sequence goes on from PVHX01004657.1 coordinate 90,616, forward strand.
CGTCTTTACAAATCAAAACAGCGCGCCATCAGCCCTTCAGCAACTTGCGGGCTGGTGGTGCAGCTGGTGACTGCACCTTCACAGCTCAGGCCCTCACCTCCCGACACAGGCTTTGGAACACCTAGCGCTGCGTGCAGGCTCGGGCACCAGGCCCGCGCGGTGTAAGCTCCGCACCCTGGCTGGGGACCGGGCGAGTCCTGGCGCCTCGGGGAAGCAGCCGTCGGGTTCGCGGTGGGGTGGACAGAGCCCCGCCCCGGGCCCCTCGCCCCGCCCACCCCTCTCGGTTGTCTTTAGGGCCCGCGCTCGGCACCCAGTCCACTCGCGACCGTGCTCGCTCCCTGGGCCCCGGCCACCGCCGCACAAGCACTCCGCCAAAGTGAGGATGGAGAGGAAGGCACGGAGCTCCTCCAGAGAGGGCCCCAGGCGAGGCGGCGGGCCCTTCCCCAAGGAGAGCAAGAAGGCGAAGGGCGAGAGGGGCCGCGGCCGCGGTCGGCGGGATGCGGGGTCCGGGCGGCGGGATGCGGGGTCCGAGCGGCGGAGCCCCGCACGGGCGGGGAGCCCAGAGGAGCCCCGAGCGCCCGCCGTCGCCGCCACCGTGGTGGACGTGGACGAGGTCCGGGGCTCTGGTGAGGAAGGCACCGAGGTGGTGGCGCTGCTGGAGAGCGAGCGGCAGGAGGAAGGTATGGAGGTGCAGGTCGGGCACCTGGGAGGGAAGCCGCCTTTCCAAGTGGTACCCAAAAGACGTCAGATAAGGTGAAATGAGTCACCTCACTGAAAACCTCCAAAGCCAGAGCAGATTGCTGAAGATTTGGGTTTCCAGGAAATGAAAAGTGTGCGTTAAGCACTCAGCACCCCCCAAATGATGGAGACCAAAGTGCATCAGAAAAAGTATAAATAGCAACATCCGCCAGGTACCAGCTGATCTCAGAGTCCAGCCAGGGATGGGAATTTGGTGTGAATGTGGTCCAGGTTGGGGGCCAATTGACAGGCAAAGGAACAATGAAGTTGTTTTTTGTGGCTATGGATGGGCAAATGGGCACCTAATATAAGTAAAAGCATGTCTGCACCTTGGCTCTGAACAACTGTGGCTTATTTTCCTCCCCCCAGTCTAACCTAAAAGCATTTTAAACTTTCTTTGGGATGATCATTCTTTCTAAAAGCCAGAGGCAGCATAGCCAAGTAAAGAAAAGCCAGATCTGAGTTGAAATCAGCTCCACAGCTTGCTGGCCATATGATCATAGGAAGGGCCTTCACCATGGATCAGATGACCGCAACCACAGTTCCTGCCTTGGAGGCAGTTGTGAGGGTAAAATGAGCAAAGGCTCCCAATACACCTTGCACAAAACCGAGAGCAAAGAACATGCTTGATTTCAGCTGAATCCTTGCAAGCTGAAGAAGAGGAACATCAGCTCAAAGGAGGGAATGCAAACAAGGTGCTCCTTTTCGCGTGTGTAGGTCAAACAAATCTTAGGAACAAATTTATCTACCTCCAATCTTTTTCTTTTTTTTTCTTTTTGCCCTCCAATCTTCATAATGAATGGAAGAAAAAAATTTATTACACCTTAAGCAGTAGGAAGACCGATGTTTAAAGGAAAGCAAATGAAGAACAGAATATGAAGCCGGGCACCATGGCGCACACCTGTAATCCCAGCACTTTGGGAGGCTGAGATGAAGAAGCGTGAGTTCAAAGCCAGCCTCAGCAATGGCGAGGTGCAAAGCAACTCAGTGCGATGAGACCCTGTCTCTACATAAAACACAAAATAGGGGTGGGGATGTGGCTCAGTGGTCGAGTGCCCCTGAGTTCAATCTCCAGTACCAAAAAAAAAAAACAAAAACAATAGCATGTGATCTTATATTGTGTGGCAGATCATATTAGTGGGGCAAGCAAGGAAGGGAGCACCCATTTATGGAGCCCTTTCTATGTACCAAGTACACCTGGGTATTTTACTTTACTTAGTTAGTCCTTCATTATCCCCTTAGCACAGCTGAGGAAACTAGCTCTGCGAAATTAAATATCTTGCCCCAAATCTATAGCCAGTGCTGGAAGCAGTAGCATGTATAATCCCAGCTACTTGTGAGGCTGGGGCAGGAAGTTTGCATGTTTGAGGCCAGCCTGGACAACTTAACTAGACCTTGTCTCAAAATAAAAAGGGCTGGGCATGTAGCTTAGTGGTAGAGCCATTGCCTAGCCTGCATGAGGCCCTGAGTTCAATCCTCAGTAACACGGAGAAGTTAGACTTCCAGAGTAAGGCCATTCGGCTGAAGTACCCACCCTCATATGGCCTGCACCTGGTTTATGGTCATGGTCCCAGCACCCATACCAGCTAGCTGTGGTTTTCAGCAGGTTGATTCACCTTTGTAGGCCTCAGTCTCTCCAGTAAGAAAGTGGCTAGAGCAGAAGGCCCCAGGCAGTGAGAGAGAAGTACCACTCAGGATGAGGCGGCCCTGGCTGAGCCCTTGCCTGGGAGGTATCTGTGGCTGCCAGGGAACTGGGCACAGCATTCCTGTCTCTTCTCAGCTAGCACCACACAGGCTTCTTGGAACTTGGGGGAAATGAAAATGAATGTCACCTTACCACAACTGGGGATTCTCAGGCTGTGTGTAAAGGCTCTTCCTGCTTTCACATTAATGCTTCACTGTTTGCTTAAATCAATCAAATTGGATGTTCAAGCAGCTCATTCCAAGAGAAAAATATTTTGTGGGTAAAGCTTTGAGTACAACTGGTTGTCTATTCACATTCCTAAGTACTGAATGAAGGAATTTTTGATGTCTTCCTTCACTTATAAAATGCAATTTTGTTCATACGTGCATTTATTTACTTTTACTTGTGATAGTTACCACTGGAACCTGAAATACGAATATAAACTAAAATGGCAACGACCTGTTAGTCATCGCCATTGAAGAATGAGAATATAAAAACTAACAATGATGTTTAGAGAGCAGCATTTTCTTTTTTTTTTAAAAATTTTTTTGTTTTTTTTTTAGTTGTAGATGGACACAATGTCTTTATTTTTTATTTATTTGTATGTGGTGCTGAGGATCGAACCCAGTGCCTCACGCATGCTAGGCAAGCGCTTTACCACTGAGCCACAACCCCAGCCCGAGAGCAGCATTTTCTAACGTAGGGTCTGTGAGAAATAAGTTCCATAGGACATCAATGAGTGTTCCTTGGAGAAAACATGACCTTGTCAAAAGTTTAGAAACCACTACAGTAAACAAAGCTAAGAATGCTTTTTTACTACGGGGATTCTCACAGCTTCCAGATGTTGATGGACATTGGGAATATCAGGTATGGAATACAGTGCTCAATATTTTCTAAGTCAATTTGCTCAGGCAACTCTTTCCTTGTGGAGCACACTGTGGGATTGGTATTCTATGGAACAGTCTCTGGGAACTGCCATTCTAGGGCAGATTTGGGGTTTATGCTGGTACAACTTGCACATTTGTCCTCTTTAAGTAACTCAGTGATGACCTTTCCAGGCATGGAATTACAGAATTCAAATTTTAAGAAAACAACTTAAAAAAACAAAACAAAACTGGTCTCGCTGTGTTTCTCAGGTCGTAGGCTCAAGTGACCCTCCCGCCTCAGCCTCTACTGTGTAGCTGGGACCTCAGGCATGCACCACTGCACCTGGCTTTGGAGTTTGAATTTTTAGCCCTACCAATTAAGTAGCCATTTCCTTCTGATCCCTTAAAAATAGGCTTTTTACCGTTTGCTGATTTTCAGTCATCTTTTAGTTCTCTGTAGGATTTTTTAAACTGGCAAATAGTATCCCTTTGGCCAGGGTTCTTGTACCTGGAGAATAAAATTCTTTAGATTCCCACAACTCAGATTTAGATGACTTTTAAATCATTTCACAACCCACTTCTCCTTCCTTCCTAATTCAGCACTCGTTGAGCACCTGCATTGCATCAGGCAATAATCCAGGCACTGGGGACACAATGTGAATAAGACTGGCCCAGAAGAACTTGCGTTCCTGAGGCTGACTTTCCTCAATGCCATTTCACCACCAGCCAAGTATCCTGGATGTTCTGCTTCCTTCCTCATCGCTTGTTCACAGGCTAATGTTATCCCACATAGGTGATGTTCAAGGACCAGACAGCAACACCTCCATCCAGTGAAGGAATTCTAACAAAGGAATTTCAGAAATTAGGGAAGGTAGTCAGTAGGAAAGTTATTTCACGGAAGGTGAGACTCTGGATACCTTGAATATTAAAACCCAACGCACGTAAGGTACAGTTCAATGTTTTTATGTTTTTATGAGATTTCATGTCACCCTTACACTGGAGATATGAAATCTATTTCATGAGCTAGTTATTGTGCAATATCTACAATATAGCAAGCAATCCCCACTGTACAGGGAAGGAAATTGAGGTTTGAAGAGGTCCTGTGTCCTGCATAAAGTCATCTGTGGACATGAAATGACAAAGCCAGAATGGGAACCCACTGGTACTCTGTTCCCCTGTTCCCCACTGCCTTTCCAGGAGCCTACGCCACCTTCCACAGGCCCATGTGGCTTTGCACACAAGCCTTAGCCCTGTAAACTCTGACCACCCTGATGGCTCATTCCAGTATTTCCAGCAACGTCTCCAAGCTGCTCTGACCCCAATGCCAAGGACTGGACTGACAAATGCTAGTCAGTTAATATGGTGAGGTTTCAATATTTTTTTTTTCTTTAGGTACCAAGTCCACTGGTTTAGGGGCCTGTGAGTGGCTTCTTGTCCTCGCCTCCCTGCTCTTCATCATCCTGACGTTCCCTTTTTCCATCTGGTTTTGCATAAGGGTGAGTTTCCAGGAGGACCCAACAGGTCACTTATTTCCGGTGCCTCTCTTTGACCACACTGGCCACGCTCTGTGTTTAGAACTTGCTGCTGCTCCACTGCCATGCGCTCATGCCCACTCGCCCTCCAGGCTCAAAGGTTACCGGGAAGCCTTCCTCCACTCCTCTAGACTGTCAGTCCCCTCCCTGTGCTCCTGGATCTCTCTGCCTTCACTTCATCCTAGCACTTACCACACATATAATGCTTGCTGAGATCATCTCTACCATTAGACCGAGAGACTCTTCAAGGGTTTCAACTGGTTCATCCACACTCCAACACAAAGACCAGCAGAGAACAGGTCAAAGAAGCCTCTCATCCACTCTTCACACTGCCAGGAAACTTCTTGGCAGTTGCCCTAGACCATAAGGGACCACTGTCTTTGGCCCCCAGGTGGCCCACACACTCCAATCCCTGAAGTAAATGAAGATATGTGTCTGTTCAAGCAGCACACAACAAGATAACATTAGAAGTACAAAGACTTTTGGGGGAGGAACTGCCTGTGTGAGATTGACAGAGAACAAAAGCAGGCGGAGAAACCTTCAGTGAGGGTTGGTTTGTCTTTTTCCACTTTTAAACTTTCTATGTACTCATGTCTTTGACTATAAAATGTGTCTCCTCAAGATAGCATGTAGTTGGCAGCAGGCTCTTTTTGTCATTTTTCATTTTTTGGTGGTGCTGGGAATTGAACCCAAAGCCTCATGCATGCCAGGCAAAGTAGCAGTCTCTTCTTGAGGTGTGATCTAAGCACTTACATGATCACCACAGGTCTAATATTGACTCACTCATGGTTTATGGAAAAGTCTCTTGGGTTTAGTCAGTTAAGATGGTAAACCCTAGCTGGGTGCAGTGGCACATACCTATAATCCCAGCACTTTGGGAGGCTGAGACAGGAGAATTGTGAGTTCAAAGCCAGCCTCAGCAACGGCGAGGTGCTAAGCAACTCAGTGAGACCCTGTCTTTAAATAAAACACAAAATAGGGCAGGGGATGTGGCTCAGTGGTTGAGTAGCCCTGAGTTCAATCCCCGTTACAAAAAAAAAAAAGATGGTAAACCCTTGGGGGGGTGGCTGGGGATATAACTCAGTTGGTAGAGTGCTTGCCTAGCATGCACAAGGCCCTAGGTTCAATCCCCAGCACCACCAAAAACAAAAAACAAAAAAAGATAATAAACCTTAGGAAACTAAATTAGGTAGTGGACACAAAAGTGGCACTGGGCAGTTACATTTGAGCAAGGTCTAAAGAAGTAAGGTTTCCTGTAATCTCTGGAGGAATTTATTTCTTCCAACAAAGAAACAAATAATGCTAGGAACTAGGCAACTGGGAATTGCTGGGCTGTGCTCTAGGAACCAAACCCAATCATGCATCCGCATTCACCATTCCAATAAGCAATGCAGTGTTCAGGCACAGGGGTCACAGACCTTGTACAGAAGAAAAAGACATGGCCTCTGACCTGCAGGAACTTGCAGTGGGGTAGTAGAACCTGTTACCTTAAGATGCACAATTCAAAATGTTTCCTTTGGTTTCTTCATTATAATTTTACACAGATGGTCCCTGACTTTTAGTGGTTTGAGTTATGCTTTCAAATTTACAGTGGCACAAAAGCAATACACATTCGGTAGAAACTTCTTCAAAATTTGAATTTTGATGTGATAAGCTACTCTCTTGTGTAGTCAGCAGTGAGCTTCAGCTCTCAGGCAACCCTGGATCACAAACGTAAAAGGCCAACACTCTACTGTAAGCTGTGTGTTAAACACATCTTCAATTTAGTGACGGGTTCATTCCATCATAAGTTGAGGAACATCTGTGCTTAGCTAGTTATTATTCAGTGAAACATTTTAAAGTGGAGGGAGGGTGAGGAAGGAAAATGAACTTGGCAATAATCATAAATCATTCCTTTATCCATTCACTAAATATCCATTCACTGAATACTTACTATGATTGAGTCATTTTTCTTTTTAGACACTCAGAAAAAAATCAATTCGGTATCATCAAGGAGTTTACAGTCTGGTGAGGTATATGTATAAACAAATTCATCAACTAAGTTAATGATAAGCAACAGAACTCAGATTCTGATACTAGAACAGAAAGTAAAGTTTATTTTTTAAATTAATACGCAGTAACTTTCCTGTTCTATACAGTGAATCTCCTTTTTGTCATTTAAAACTATTTCTACACATGCTTAGGGCACAGTAATTTTTTGAGATTCATGAGAATTAACTAATTAAAATCCAGTTGGATCATTTTGAAGCAGCTTTAGAAGAAACTGCAAATTATCACAACTTTGTGATACTTGTGAAACAAAATATCACAAGTGATATTAAAATATACTCCCTCTTTTTGTTAAGTAATTAACAAGTGATACATACAAAAGCTTGATGAGGCAGAAGTCACTGCAAAATACAAGATTAAGCATACTCCAATAATATTTGATTTGGGAAACACTGAATGTAGTGGAAACATTATTTTTTAGATGATCATGAGTCTTTAATCAAAATTCTATCATTGGGCTCACAAATTAAGATAGTCAATATACTTTTTCATTGGTTTCTAAAATTTTACACTAAATATAGATTTTAGAACATTAAATATGAATAGAAGTTTGTTCTTAGTTCTCAAAACAAAAGATTTCTGATGCTTAGAATCACTGTCATTTCAAGGCCTTTTGAATGCTTTATTTTTTTCATTTAGAGTGACGTGAAAGTATTGCATTTCCATTTAGATTGTACAAGAGTACGAGAGAGTAATTATATTCCGACTGGGACATCTGCTTCCTGGAAGACCCAAAGGCCCTGGTAAGAAACATACACACACACTTTTTTTTAAACCACCATCTCCACAGGCCCCCCAACTGGCCAATTTCTTCAATTATTGGGTATTTATAATATAGACTTTAGATACCATGAAGTAACTTGATTCATCTGCACTTCTAATCTGTTAGATACAATGCAGGACATTAAGAACTTTTTTAGAGAGCATTACTCCTAGGTGACAGGTGGCCAAGGGAGAGGATGAATGCAGGGAGCCCCACATCAGGACCATGCTGACTACAATAGGAAATCAGTTTAAGATCCATGGATGGGAACTGAATCGAGTACTACATGTGTACAGTCAGAGTCCTGTGAATTCTCAGAGAAAAGATGAGCTAATTTAGAATCCAGAGAGTCTAAGTCAAGGAAGAGAGGCATCATGTAATAAATTGGTCTTTAGTTGGTAGAATTTAAGAGACATAGATTGAACAAGCCCTTTGTTTCAGATACTGCTAACTGCCAGGGATACAAAAATGTGGTCTGTGATTTCTAGGGCCTTAAAACCTAGTGGGATTTATGTTCAGAAATCAAAGTTGATTATGGGGTATAAATAGAAATATGGTTATTCTGGAAAGTCTAGTAATGGGGGTTTGGAGGTCCAAGACAGCCAGGAATCCATGAGAAGGAGCCAAGTCCCGCTGTGTATATATTAGACAGAGTCTGAGTTCTCAGCCTGGTCTGCAGTAACAAGTAGAGACTGGAGACAAGAGTAGGAGACACCAATCAGAGTTTGAAAAATCCAAATCTAGTAGATGGGTTCCCACAAAAAATGGAACCAGATCCTGTAGTTCCAGCACATGGATGATCTTGCTGTGTTCCTTGTTTTCTGGAACCTTCTCCATTGGGGCCAAGAAAGGACGGCAGGTGGTCTGCTCCCCAAGTAGATCATGGACTCTGTGAAGTTCTTCTGGTTCCAACAAAGCTATGGCTCTTACAAGAGTCTACAACATCCAGGGGACTTGAGAAAATCTTAATAATCAATCTACAAATAGTTATTGTGCATTATTTATTATACGTTATATTGGATAGGTGAGGACTAATTTGCCAACCAGAAGGCTAGTATTATGATATTGCTATTCTGATTACCTTTGGGGCTCACCCTTTAAGAAGTACCACCTGGGGATTGCTGGCTCCAAAGTCTGACATGTGGACATACTCATAGACTAAAAACAATGGCACAGAACACCTAACAGGCACCAAGTCAGACACTAAGTCTAACAATAATGTATGTGGTGCTACTTAGGGAGCTCAAATCTAGTGAAGGGACAGACATATTCTAGACATCTGGAGGGGTTAGCACCATGACTAAAGTTACCACCATTACTAAAGCCCACTTTTTTGGAATAATCCCTGTTTACACTTACCATTCTGGAGAAAATGGTAACAGTGCTCTCCTTTTACCCTCACGCATCCCAGGTTGATGATGGAAAACTTAGTTCCAACAAATACACTGTGGGGTACCAGTGGGATTTCCCAATGACCTGTGTGTAGTTGCAGGTTAAGCAAAGCAATGCAGTGTACAAGATGAACCTGAAAAGTCCCCAAATAGTCCCCATGCTTGCTATGCCTGTTCCTTCCACACCCCCTCTTCTAGGCCTGTTCTTCTTTTTGCCCTGCCTGGACACCTACCACAAGGTTGACCTTCGCCTCCAGACCTTGGAGATACCCTTCCATGAGGTAAGCCAAATGGTGGCTTTTGCTTTCCCTACAGTTTCCACAGTCTAGCTATCGACTCTAGCCCAGGGCAAAATTACTATGCTCAAAAATAGGAAAGAAAAATAGACCTATGGACTTCATCAGTATTAAAAAAAAACAACTTGTGAATCAAAGGATGCAATCTACAGAGTGAAAGGCAAGCTGGAGAGAAAATATCTGAAAAATCACATATTTTATAAGAGGTTAATATCCAGGATATACGAAGAACTCATGCCTCTCAATATAAAAAATGACTGACTGAAAAAAAAAAGTAATGATAATGAACAGCTAAAAAAAAAAAAAGACTGACTAACAAAAGGACTGTACACCAAAGGTGGTGACCTTATGATAATTAGCCTTATGTGTCAACTAGGCTAGCCTATGGTAATTTAGCTTACTTTTGGTCAAACACAACTGGATGTTATTGTGCAGGTAGTTTTTCTTTTTGGACAAGATTATGATTTAAATCGGTAGACTCTGAGTAAGCAGATTACCTGTCATAATGAGCTATAGCACTATAAGCCAGCTATAGCACTTCTCAGTATTTATCCTAAGGAACTGAAGTCATCGCATTATAGTAATACATGCATGCCCATATTTATAGCAGCGCAGTTCACAATAGCCAAATTATGGAACCAGCCTAGGTGTCTGTCAACAAATGAATGGATAAATAAAATGTGGTATATAGATATAATGGAGTTTTATTCAGCCATAAAGAAATAAAATTATGTCATTTGCAGGAAAATGGATGGAACTGAAGAGCATTATGTTAAGTGAAATAAGCCAAACTCAGAGAGTCAAGGGTCATAAGCTTTCTCTCATATGTGAAAGCTAGAGAGAAAAATGTAAAAAAAAAAAAAGTTGGAGGTGGATCTCATGAAAAGCATAGGTAGACCAGTAGAATAGAAGAAGGGGACCAGACAGAGGGAGAAGGTGAGGGAAAGGGGAGATAATGGGGAATGAAATTGACCAAATTATACTGTTACATCGTGTGCATGTATGAATATGTAACAACAAATACCACTTATGTATAATTTTAATGTACCAATAAAAAGAAAAAAGAAGCAGGGCCTTGAATAAGTATGTTCATAGCCTATTGCTCACAATTGGCAAATAGCAGAAGCAACCCAAGTGTACACTGATGGCTGAACAGATTTTTTAAATGTGACATGTAATCTACAATGGAATATTGTTCAGCCTTTAAAAGGAAGGGAATTCTAACATATTCTAAGACATGGATGAATCTTGAGGACATCATGCTAAGTGAAATTATCCAATCTCCAAAAAATAAAAAGTACTATTAAGAGTCTATTTATATGAAGTACCTAGAGTAGCTAAATTCATAGGGACACAAAGTAAAATGGTGGTTGCCAGGGGAAGGGACATGGACAATTATCATTCAATGAGTGTCAGTTTTGTAAGATTAAAAGAGTTCTGGAGGTTAGTTGTACTACTGAACTGTACACCAAAGATGGTAAATTTTATGTATGTATGTTTTTCCAACTTTAAAAATTTATAAAATTAAAAGTAAAGATAATATTCATATTTTGCTTTTTTAAAAACTTTTTTATTTTTTGTAACTTTTAAAAAATTGTTTGTAGTTGTAGATGGATTGAATGCCTTTATTTTATTTGTTTATTTTTATGTGGTGCTAAGTATTGAACCCAGTGCCTTACACATGCTAGACAAGTCCTCTGCCACTGAGCTATAGCCCCAGACTTCTTTTTTAACTTCTGAGATAGAATCTTGCTAAATTGTCAAGGCTGACCTCAAACTTGCAATCTTCCTGCCTCAGCCTTCCATGCCACCAGGATAACAGCCATGTGCCAGTGCTCCTAGCTACTCTCTGTATTGGTGATTCAGAGTTATAAGGCTTTCCTAGGTTGTCTCCTACTTTCAGCCTGAGGTTTTTTTCATTCTTTCTCTTGGGAAATAGAAATTTTTTTAAAAATTCTTATTTTAGATAATAAAATTGAATAAAAGGAAGAAGTAAAACCCATAATATTGAAGAAATATTTGTACATCAGTGTTCATAGCAGTATTATTCATAAGAGCAAAGGAAATAACTATAAACTGATAAATGGATAAGCAAAAAGTCATATGTACATAGAGTAGAATATTATTCAGCCTTAAAAAGAACTCTGACATACGCTGCAACATGGATGAACCTTGAGTAGGTTATGCTAATTAAAATAAACAATCACAAAAAACAAATACTGTATGATTCTAGGTATTTAGAGTAATCAAAATGAGAGAGATGCAGTACAATGGTGATCTCCAGGGGCAGGAGGGAGGGGAAAGTGTGGCGATGTTGTCAATGGGTACAGTTTCACTTTTACAGGTGAAAAGAGTAGCGGAGATGACTAGTGGTGACGGTTGCACAACACTATGAATGCCTTTAATACCACAGAACTGTACACTTAAAGGCGGTTAAGATGGCCAGTGACGTGTATTGTAACACAATAAAGACATTGGGAACCTGTACTTACCCCTAATTTTTAGACAACTGTTGATATTTCGGAGTATATCCTTTCAGAGTTTCCTATGTATGTGGTTATATTCACAGACAGGTGTATATATAGATAGCACACTATGTAAGATTTTGTAACATGCCCTTTTTTATCTGACAATATATTGTGATTATCTTTTCATTTATTAGCTATGCTTCTAGCCCTTTATTTTAAATGGACATACAACATTTCCTTGTGTGGCCACACTACAGTTTACTCAACCAAATCCCTCCTGTTGATGATAAATTGTTTCCAGTATTTTATTTCAATAAGCAATACTACAAGTAACAATTCTTACAGGTAGATCTTTAAAATGTGATAAATGTATTCTAAAAATGGAAATGTTGAGAACTTGCACCTTTTAAGGCTTTTTTTTTAAAATAATTTTTTAGCTGTAGATGGACACAATATCTCTATTTTATTTATTTGTTTTTATGTGGTGCTGAGAGTCGAACCCGGTGCCTCACGCATGCGAGGCAAGCGCTCTACCACTGAGCCACAACCCCAGCCCCTTTTAAGGCTTTTGATGGGTACTGACGGGCATCGTCAAATTGCCCTCTAGCGAGCACTCCAGCAAGCACCACATATGTGACAGTGCTTATTTCCTAGAACATGCCTAGAATGTTAACAGATTTGTTTGCATCAGTTTAGAAAGACCTGTAAAACCAACTGAATGTTTTCAAATAAGAAAATTATCCCTGATTTGCTTTACAAAAGGAATTACAACAGAATTCCTTTACATTGTGAGTTCTTTTGTTTATTTAATTAAAACTCCATAATTTTTGAAACCATTTCTATTTGAATAAAAGATAGGTAAGCTAGTTTTTTTTTCTTGGTATAATTTTACTCTGAGAAAATTCACTTTATATACACTTATTTCCTCTATCTCCACAAAGGAAAAGAGCCCATGAGTCAAGTCTGTTATCCAAACTGTTTTTCTCTGTAGGTTGTAACCAAAGACATGTTTATAATGGAGATAGATGCCATCTGCTATTACCGAATGGAAAATGCCTCTCTTCTCCTAAGCAGCCTGGCTCACGTGTCTAAGGCCATCCAATTCCTTGTACAAACCACCATGAAGCGTCTCCTAGCACATCGATCCCTCACTGAAATTCTTCTAGAGAGGAAGAGCATTGCTCAGGATGTAAAGGTACTTAGCTAAGTTTACTAATGAGTGTATTAAACTATATCTTTTAATCATTTGTTCACTGGACACTTATTAAATCTTCCGTGCACCACACATTCAACTCTTCAAAGTGCCATCCCTAAGGAGCTTATAGCTAATTAGGAAGTTGCCAGAATGGCCCAGAATCAAGTACAACCACCAGTCCTGGTGCATAGTTTGCTCTCAATTCTTTACCTAAAGCCACCCAGTGACTTTAAATTCATTGTGCAGTACTCACGTAGTACCAAGTGTTGGGAGCGGCAGCTGGCAGGGCTGATGGGGATGGATGGGATGGGTTGTGGTATACAAAGAGTGTGAGACATGATTCCTTGAGGCCTACAGCCTAGCTGAGGAAACCAGCACAGTGCTCACAAAGTGAAATGATACTAAGTACTTTCAGAGGGAAGATGTCTCAGACCCTATCATGATTAGTTACCCAACCACCTGTCTGGATTTAATTGGTTTGGAATTAGCAGAGGGAGGAAGAGAGTAAAGGCTGCCTCCTAAGCAGCCTCATCTGGCCCATAGGTAGCAAACAGCAATCTCATTTGTGGCCATGGTGGATGCCTTTGATTCTTACCAAAACAAGTTGGCAAGAAGTATTAAAAAGACAAGCAGAACAAAACAGGATTCCAGGCAGCTGGCCAGCAAGGTGGCAAGTACCACTGAGTCTATCATCCAAGCCATGGGGCAGCCAGGCCCAGAATTGGGTTAGGAGGTTGCAAATCAGACCTAGTTAGAAGGAGGACCTGAAATAGGACAACCCTGAGAATCAAAAGCATTGATGATTGTGCTTTATGGAAACTGAGCAATCACTAATCTGAAAAAAAAAAAAAATGCAGGGTACAAATGTCTGTGACTTATCCAACTTGTTACTGATAAAAGTTGGATTTGGGGCTGGGATACAGCTCAGCATCAAAGCCCTTGCCTCACATTAGCCAATCCCTGGGTTCTATCCCCAGTTCCATAAAAGAAAAGAAAAAACAGCAATAACAACAACAATAGCAACAAACCCCCCCCCCCCCCCGGGATTTGCATCCTGATGGAAAAGGGAAGTCTGGAAATAAGAGTAGCTGGAAAAAGAAAAAGAAAAGAGCCACTCAGGAGCTGTTCCTCTGGATTTTAGAAGCTACTTGACATGGTCCCCGCTGTTCTTTCAACCTCTCCCTTGTCGTCCCTCTCCTCTGAAGGGTAAAGTGTCAAGTCCAGACTCTTGACATTCAAGCTTGCCCTTAGCATGCTGAATTATAATTCATGTGTCTGTACATTTGTCTTCCCAGTTTATGAACTCCATAATGGCAGGTACCATATTTTATTCATCCTTTTGCCCCAGCACCTGGCATGGGGCTTGTCACACACCAGACAGGGTTTTGGATGAATGAAGAAAGGACACAACTGTTACAGCCCCAGTCAGCTCTTGCCATCCTTTCCCCATGAAATTTAATACCCGAGCCTACTTAGCATTTGCCCAGATCCAGCACTTTTTATGCTTCCTGCCTCCTCCTGAGCTGTTTTCTTTGCATAGAATTCTTTTCTTTTCTCCACAGAAAAAAACCTTGTTTGTTCTTTAGGATGCCATCTCCTTTGTGGTGTATTTATCAATATTCCTTACTCTCAAATTAGTCAGTCTTCCCAGGGCTCTCAATGCATTAAGTTATTACTTATCTAGCCACTAAGAAATCATCAAAAAATAAATTTAAAAAGAAAAAAGCAGTGCATGCCTGTAATTCCAGCTACTTGGGAGGCTAAGGTAGCAGAATCACAAGTTTCAGGCCAGCCTGGGCAACTTAGCAAGACTCATATCAAAATAAAAGGCCAGGGATGCAGCTCAGTGGTAAAATGTCTGCCTAGCATGCACAGGTCCTGGGTTCAATCCCCAGTATAGAAAAACAAAACTAAACAGAATTTAGGGGAAGTCTCTTTATTAATAGCTGCAATATATTCTCAGACAATGCCCGATAACTGGAAAGTAAAATGTAAAAATTGTGTTTTAAAGCCATAGATGGAGATACACCCATTTATAACAAAAATGTAGTAAGATTAGTCCAAAGGGTGTTACACAAATAGACTGTTTAAACAAGTGAAAAATTATCTCTCTCTGGAAAATGAAAGCTGAAGGGCTGGGGTTGTGGCTCAGTGGTAGAGCCCTTGCCTAGCATGTGTGAGGCACTGGGTTCAATTGTCAGCAACACATTTAAATAAATAAAATAAAGGCCCATTGACAATTTAAAAATATTAAAGAAAAATGAAGGCCAAAGAAAAAGACAGGTGTGTTGCTTTCAATAAAATCAGATATTGTGTAATTTAAAAGATAAATAAAGAAAAGAGCATGGGCCAACACGGAGGGCTCCGCGTCCTGCCCCTCCTTTCTATAATCCAAATTGCTTTTCTTCCCCCTCCTGTTTCCAGCTTCAACTGTGGAGGGCAGGGAGGACTGGGAAGCAGGAGGACACGGATGTCTCCCAGCAGTGAGGAATAGAAAGTGCCCTATAAATGACCCCACTTGGCAGGGAGACTAAATAGTAAATAATAAATGCATTTTAAAACAAATTTAACAAATATACCACTTGTGTTACTTTTCTTTTTCTTCATAACAAATCACCACAAACTTGGTAGCTTAAAACAACATGCACTTACTCTCTTATATTTTTGAGGACCAGAGTCGGAAATCAGTTTCACTGGGCTCGAGGTGAGGTGTCAGCAGGGCTGATTCTATCTGGAGGTGCTAAGAGGAGAACCTGTTTTCTGCCCTTTTCAGCATTTAAAGCTACCTATATTCCTCAGTCCCTTCCTCCCCTTCTTCTTCAAAATGCACCACTCCAAACTGCTTTTCTGATCATATCAACTTCTCTGTATCTGATCTCCCTCTGCCACCTTACAAGGACACATATGATTACATTTAAGGCTGAGCTGAATAGCCTGGGATAATCTTCCCATCTTCAGGTCCTTTGATTTAATCACATCTGCAAAGTCCCTCTTGGGTAACAGTCAGAGGTTGTAGGGACTAGGACATGCACATCCTTACGGGCTATTATTCAGCCTCCCACACCATCTTTAGTTCCACAAATATTTATTGAGTGGCACTGTACAAGTCAAATAGCTCCATGCCAGGTACTGTGGAATTTAATGGAACAAAGTGGCTGAGTACCATCCTTTCAAAGGAAATGTGCTCTCTGGGTTCAGAACAGCCATCAGGGTACAGGTGTGCTCTGCTCTTACCTGCAGACTCTTGCTGACCTTTCATCTCTTCCACAGGTCGCCTTGGATTCAGTGACCTGTATTTGGGGAATCAAAGTGGAAAGAACAGAAATGTAGGTAGGAAAATCACCAGTATAAACAATATGATAAAGAGAAATACTTTAATTTCATTAAAAAATCTTCCTTAAAAAATTATTTTTAGTAATATAATCACATTAGTAAAAGTTTAGGGGGGAAAAAGAGAAAATTATGTAATGTTTTGTAGCCAAAATACAACCAACTATAACATTTGGGCAAATTAGTCTCATGGGTTTTTTTTTGCAATGCATTAAATCTTTTTTAAAAGATAAAATTTACCCTTTCAGCCATTTCAAAGTGTGCAGCTCAGTGGTTTTAGTACATTTACAAAGTCTTACAGATGTCACTTTGATCTAATTTCAGAACATCTTCATCACCCCAAAAGAAAGCCAATGCTCATTAAGCAGGAACTCCTCATTCCTCCTTGCCCCTCACCCTTTGGCAACCACTAATTTAGTTTTTGTTTCAGTGGATCTTCCTGTTCTAGATATTTCACATAAATGGAATCATACAGTATGAGCTTTTTGTGTCTGGTTTCTTTTCACTTAGCATAATGTTTTCAAAGTTTATCCATGGTGTAGTATGTATCAGTTCATTTCTTTTATAGCCAAATAAAGTTCCATTGTATGGCTATACAAAATTTTTTTTATTCATCCATCAGCCACTTTGTGACTGTTATGGAAAATGCTACAATGAACTTTTATTTGAATGTTTTTATGTGAATATGTTTTCAGTTATATACCTAGGAGTAGAATTACTGAGTTACATGGTAACTATATAGATCTTTTGAGAAACTGCTCAATGGTTCCATATATGCATTTTTTTTAGTTATAACTGGGGTAAAAGGACACTTCTGTATCTTTTTTTTAATATTTTTTTAGTTGTAGATAGACATAATATATTTATTTTATTTATTTGTTTTTTTATGGTGCTGAGGAGTGAACCCAGTGTCTCACGCATGCGAGGTGAGCGCTCTACCACTGAGCCACAATCCCAGCCCCCACTTCTGTATCTTTGATGTGATACATTAAGATTGCTCTTATTTAATCAGTACTCCCCATTTCAAAATCAATTCTTCTCTTTTATAAACTTTAGATGATGCCCCCTATCTTCATTATTAATCATACAGTTCTTCAAGGCTGTATTTCATTGGTCAAATTTAACCGCTGGGTTTTACATTAAGTCTTTTTTTTTTAATATTTTTTTATTGTAGAGGGACACAATGTCTTTATTCTATTGCTTTGTATGTGGTGCTGAGGATAGAACCCAGGGCTTCACGCATGCGAGGCAAGCGCTCTACTGCTGAGCTACAATCCCAGCCCTAGATTAAATCTTAAGTGGGAAAAATGATTACAACCCGGGAACACAAAATGTGTGTTTATGAAGAGGACATGGTAGTCCCTCTGCAGCCACAATAGTGCTCCACTTCTATGCTGGAAGCACCCATGTGGGATGTGCTCTCTCCGCCTCCCTTCCACCTTAGGGCTCTAGGGACAGCACATTGTTAAGTTAGAATTTGCTCTCCTGAAACATCAGTAGAGAGAGTGTGAACCTGTAGGAAAAGTCTAGCCATGGCTGCACACCTCCATGCCCACCTTCTTTCTTTTGCAGTAAGGATGTGCGGCTGCCCGCTGGGCTTCAGCACTCACTGGCTGTGGAGGCCGAAGCGCAAAGACAGGCCAAAGTGCGGGTGAGCCAGCATTGAGCACGGTGTCCCCCCACAAAGGCTGCTCTTTGAGGAGCACCAGAGAACCCAAGGAAGGCCTGCTCACAGGGAGCATTTCCCCTTTGTTTCCATGCTTTCCTTTATCCAGGCCCAGTAGAATCTGGTTTGCTTCCCCCGTGGTATTTAAATTGCTCTAAGAGTGCGTTACCAGCCCCTGGACTGGCTAAGGCCACACCTCTCCCTCTCACCAATTGATTGCTAACCACGCCTGCCTCCTGGAGTCTTGCCTTCGCCCTCTCTCCTCCCTCATCATCTTCTCTTCTTTCCCTCTGTCATCTCAGTCACCTGTCTCCTCTAAGTTAATGGCATCTAGGCTACCCTCGGCCTGCATCCAGAGCTCTGCATGAGCTTTGAAGGCACAACCATGGTCAGAGCCCAGTTCCCTCTTTGCTGGAGCCAACAGAAAACAGCGTTGCTCATGGCCTGTACTCAGGCAGCCAGGGAGCTGAGAGGATCTGGCTGCCACAGCTTCTTCAGACTGAGGTGGCTGGTGGGGAGGAAAGTGAGGGATGAAGGGAGGCAGATTTCTCTCAAAGAGCAGATTAAGTGAAGGAAAATCCCTAACTGCATAAGAGGCTTAATAACTGGACCAGAGGGGAATGGGGAGGAGGAGGAAGGGGAGAAAATGGTCCTCTGGGCAGAGTTGCTTCTAGATCCTCGAGCCTAGTCCTCTCTGCTGCCCTCAGCTCCCACTTGGGTGATGAGCTTGGGGTTTCCTCCTCTGAAAGCTTATCCGTTTGTTTGGCCAAGTTGGAAGTTACCCTTTGTGTAACCCCATGCCTCTGCCTGGAGTGCTGGCCAGGTTTTCTTCTGTATGGTATATTCCTACTCAGTCTTTTCAAGCCCACCAGACAATAACTCCCTTAATACTCTATTTATACTTGTAACGGTCTATGACAAGTCCCACCTTATATTTCAACAGCTTAATGTGTCTCCCCTAGCTCAGGAGTCTCCAGGAAGCAGCTGAATCTGTTCTCATGTGCTTAACACTGCCTGCCACACTGGATCATGCAGAATAGCAGGCAGTGATAGCCCTCCTGGAACCAAGAAGCACGATCACTTTGTGTTTCTCCACATTCGTCTTCTAGATGATTGCTGCAGAAGGGGAAAAGGCTGCTTCTGAGTCCCTGAGGATGGCTGCTGAGATTCTGTCCGGCACGCCAGCTGCAGTCCAGCTTCGATACCTCCACACCCTTCAGTCTCTGTCCACAGAGAAACCTTCCACTGTAGTTGTACCTTTGCCTTTTGACCTGCTGAACCTCCTGTCTTCTCCCAGCAATAGAACTCAAGGGAGCATCCCCTTCCCAAATTCTTCCAAACCTGTTGAGCCACTAAATCCCAGGAAGAAAGACTCGCCCATGTTATAGGGGTAGGTGGACAAAGGATAACGCAGCTGAGAAGGGACCTGCCATTCAAAGTCACATCCCCAAGTGAGGCATGCAGTCCTCAGTTCCTTTCTTCCATTGCCAGATGGAATGCCCTTTGAACGCATGGTATCACAATGCAGCCACGTAAGTGAGAAGCCAGTGAAATGAAGTAACAGCACAGGAAGCATCTAACAGGTTTAGCAAATCACCTATGCAGAGTAGTTATGGGAAAGGGCTTTGGTCAACATTCTAATTTGGAAAGAAGTTTGTCAGTATTGATATCTGAAGACTTAGATCAAATGTCCCTTTTACTGTGTATCCTCTGGCCCCTTTGGCAAGGTCTTTGCAGCTCTGCAGTCCTTTCTATGAGCCACCATCACCACGCTTGCTACCCTCAGTTGTAACCCTGTACCTAAGGTGTTGGCTTCTCTCTAACTATATTACTTGCTGTTAAAAGGCACATCTAACACCCTTCGCCCACCACCCTCAATCTTTTGGCTCCACTCCATATTCCTTGAGCCTAACCCTGACAGTTTCACCTAGTGACACCTAAATGTTCCCAAATGAATGCAAAAAAAAGAGATGTACTCAGGTTGGATACAAGCTTACACACAAGTAAATAATTTTAAAAAATTATCTGGAGATGTCTTTTTTAAATAAATAAGTAAAAGGGTAACATTTATCTGATATATGTTGCTTCAAATCAGAGGAAGAATCATTCTAAATAGGGGCTGAGATTAATGTATTTTCAGTATAGAATTTACCAGATTGCTTATTTCTTCAGACAGATATAACATATGATCTGTACATGCCCTGAAGAACTATTTCCTTATGTAAACATTCCTGAATATACGTTCCTATAATACAAGTTTTATTTCCCACTAATTTGCCTTACACAATTAGAAATGCATATCTATAGAAAAATAAGCCAGGGCTGGGATTGTAGCTCAGCGGTAGAGCACTTGCCTTGCATGCGTGAGGCCCTGGGTTCGATCCTCAGCACCACATACAAAGCAATAAAATAAAGATTTAAAAAAAAAAATTTAAATTTAAAAAAAAAAAAAAAAAAAAAAAAAAAAAAAAAAAAAAAAAAAAAAAAAAAAAAAAAAAAAAAAAAAAAAAGAAAAATAAGCCAACTAAACAAAAAGGCAAGCCTAAGGGTACTGCAAGTTCTCTATAAATTTTAAAAAATCAGTAATATTAGAAAATGGTACTAATATTACTCAAATAATATTAGCACGATATTATTTGTAATGGGAATTTCTGTGTTGCTGGTACAGAGATGGTGGGAACCCAAGTGCCTTGCTATTTGGTTCTCCTTCAAAAACTGCCTCTATATTCATACCTTATTAAAAGGAAAGTCTCCCCAGTTCTTGCTCTTAAGGACCATATGTGGGAGCAAATTCTTCAGATACTAGCTAGGTGAGCTCTCAGTGCTGAATGCCAGGTCCCAGCAGCTGGCCTTCTCTTGAGATCCAGGTGCTGCATTCTAACAGGTTACTGACCTTGAAATAAATGGAAGAAAAGCTGGACAATCCAATCCAAAACTATGACATGTTCTGATTAACAGTTTTCCTTTGGGGTTTATATTAACATGGTGCCAGTAAGCTGATAAAGGGGTAAAAAAAAAAAAAAAAAGGTTCCAAATCAATGTTGGAATCCACTATGACCAAAGCAACCCGTCATGAGAGCAGAATAAGTCTATGGCATATTCTATGACAACAGTTTTGCGGGGCATTTGGGGATTGACAGTGATGTGTTAACCACTGGTCAGTCTAGATTTGTTTCTTGTGTAGATGAGTGGCTTAAGGGCTGGTGTGTTAAAGGCTGTTAGGCTTGAAATGACCAGAAAGGTGTTCCTAGGAGGTTTTGAAGACCCTTCTAGAACTCCAAGGGCCACTCTGCTTCACCAGCAGTATCAGGGTAAAGCTGGGGTTTTGTAGTTGGGACTCCCCTATCTGGAAGGCCCATGAGGTCATTCTGCCAATGCCTCTGCTTTCCATATGCTTGGGGGCCATATGTGGATAGCTCCTTGCTAGATTGCTCCTGACCACTATAGTGTTCTTTAGCAGTAGGTTTATTGGGACTATGAGAGTTCAAGTCCTCTAGAATTCTGGCTTGTATGTCCATGGACTAGCTCAGTAGTTAAGCTGAAAATTAAGCAGAAGGTGTAGAAGTCGAGGCCACTGAAAGAGGAGTCACCAGCTGGTCTTAGAGAGGAGCTGAGAGCTTGGCCCCTGCTGTCAAGATATACTAAATTTGATTCGGGCTCTGTTCCCTAACTAGCTGTTTAGCCTTGGGTACACTACTTATCCTGAGTATGTTTGGGGATGAAAGCAGAACACACTTCAGAAAGCTGTTGTGACTAAATGAGATCAAATATATGAAGTGCTTGCACAAGGTAAATGCTCAATAAATAATATCTATCACTACTATTCTGGTTTTGCCCCAGTAGCAATAAGTGATAGCAGTCAGGCCACATCCACATAGAAGCCTGCCACTCCACATTGTTGCTTTGATGCTTCGAAGGTAGCCCAGTACTCCCAGGGTGGTTGTTCTGCAACAGAATCAGCTTCAGGACTTACACATGTGGTCTCCTGTTTTTGAATCGCACCAGGAGGTTACCAGGATTTGTTTCAAAGTGAAAGCCATTTGGTATCATAGCAGAGCAAAAGGTGGGCGTAAGAAATCACACAATCTCCTTCTCTTTCTTGTCTAGGCTTCATGACTGGGATAGCCAGAGTAGAAAAATGGGTGATGTACTACCAGGAGTACTTTGTCAACTTCATGATCTGTTGAACATCTGGGTTGTTGGTAGAAGTGAGGACATCTTGTCTGTCAAAAAGCAGTTTGCATAGCAAGATAGATCATGGGAATTGTTTGTCATATTTTCACACTTTTGGAGTGTTTCTTATGTCTGGTCAAGAGGTATGGGCTGGGGTTGTGGCTCAGTAGTAGAGCACTTGCTAGCATGTGTGAGGCATTGGGTCGCTCTTCAGCACGACATATAAGTAAATAAATAAAAGGTCTATTGACAACTAAAAAAATATTTTTTTAAAAAAAAGGTAGCCTAAAGTGTGCCTCTGCCAAATCAGGTGCTCCTGGAGGGCCCAAACCCTGCAAATGTAAGATGATGCCCTCCAAACAGAAGGTACTGCATCCTTGCAGGGGCCCTTTCATTGGCCATTAAAGAATAAGAGTGATATCCAGGCCAAATGGCCATGCTGTACACTGGGACTGCTTAGGGAATCTCTGGAAGGCTGCCTTCCATTGCTCATGTTTTACATGCACCATTTTAGACAAGCTGCACTCATTGAAAAACTCCTCTCTATAGTTAATCTTTGCAGTCAAGGGGTTTAGTAGACTTGCTGAGAAATCATAAATAGGAAATGACCTTGAGGCTATGGAGAGTTGATTAGAATAGCTCTCCATTTTTCTGAGGGAGAGATGGAAGTTCTGATGAACTCTAGGCATTGATTCATCCCAATATGGCTATAGAGGGCATCATTCTCAGACTCAGCAAGCATTTCAGTTTTGCAGTTATGCAGACCCTAGGCAGCAGAGTTATAGCATTTATATTTCTAATTTTAGAGAAACTCACTTTGCTTCCTCTGTGAAAATACTTGCTGGCAGGTAAGATACTTACTTGGGATTCCAGAAATATGCAGATAATCCTCTAGAGCTGTTGAGCCTGCAGGCAGAATTGCTGGCAGTTTTTGAATGTAAAGTGCAAGATGCAGGTATTCCAGGTAATACCAGAGTCACTGATATCTAGCTAGGAAAGGCCAATACTTTTGAGTGTCCTCCAAAAGCCCATGTGCTAAAAGCTTGCTCCACAGGGTGGCACTATTGGGAGATGGTAGAACCTTCAGGAGGTGGGGCCTAGAGGAAGATCTTTAGATCATGGGGAATGTGCCCTTGAAAAAGATTATGGGGTCCTGGTCCCTTTGTGTTCTTTCTCTTCAGTCCCATGGCTTCCAAGGCTAGCAGCTTTGTTCCACCATGCACTCACAGCATGTGGTGCTGCCTCATCAGAAGCTCAAAGCAACAGGACCATTCATTCCAGGACTGGAATCTCTAGAACTATAAGCCAAAAATAGCTCTTTTCTTTTCATAAATTGTCTCAGGCATTTCGTTACAGTAATGGAAAGCTTATTAACACGTCCAAGACCAGAGGAAAGTACAGTCAACATGTGCTACAAAGTACTAGACAAGTGACCTGACCATAGTCAAGTTTAGGAATATAGGAAAAAGAGTTTACTGAATCAAAGGAAACAGCCATGAACACTGGGACACAGAAGCATGGTTGTAAATCCTGAGTGACATGCCCTTGGCCCATGCCCTTGTAAACTAAGGGAAATATGCAAGGGCAGGAGGAACTGGTGTGAAATCATCTGGGTTCACCCTGGTTCTACCTCCAGTCTTGCTCCTAATTTCAGGCCCTCTGTAATATGGATCCCCAACTCAAGGAGGGGCTTCTCACTCTTAAGATTGCCTGCATTCTCCCTTGAATGTGTCTTTACTTCCTAAATAAACCTCTGTCTATCCCTTTGACTGGCAAGTACTGAAATTCTTTTCCATCACATACTAAGAACCGCACCTGTCTTGAGTCAAGTTTCCCCTCTCCTCTGGGAATGCTTCAGACCCTTCTCTGGAGATATTTCTTCTCCTGCGATAAAGTCAGTGGGCCCAATTATTATGAGTAGGGCCAGATCTTTCAGGGGAGACCCTCATGGTGCCCACATGCCTGGAACAGGTGTGGGTATGTGGTAAAGAACCAGGCCTGGGGGATAAGGAGCTAATTCACCACACTTCTGAAGGTCCATAAATATACTACGGTATGTACCTTGCCATACCTACCACACAGCTCCAGAAACATGGAACACATCACCACTGAGGCTGGGGGATGAGACCCAGAGGTGTGTGATGAGGCCAATCATCTCCTCTCTACTGAAGATCCAAGGCAGCTTTCCTGAGATGAGGTCAGCATGGCTCTCTGTCCGGCATCTGAACAGCTGGTGTCCCTTAACATGAGCATAACGGCCTCATTTGACAGCCTCATACCAGTGATAAGCAGTAAGCATTACTCTCTCCACTCTATGGAGACCCTGAGAAGGTATGGCAGGATCTCAAAGCCTATTTATAACCTCCTACAAATCAGGTAATAGGGAGAGCAGAATTGCCTGTTAACTTGCTACAGTGCAGATGCTTCTCTGTAACATACTTTCTTTTAAACCACCAAACACTGTGTCCTCCTAACACCACCCTCATGATGGAGTGTGGGGCATTTTCTTCCTCCATATGCATTCCAACTTGTGGAACAGTACAGCCAGATGGTGGAGAGGTTAGAAAGATTCCTCAAGTCTTCTCACCATCCCTGGTACATCCTGGTATGGTGATTTGTGACCACAAGGTAGCCTTTCTCTCACCTTGGAATTTGAGTGTTCAGCAGAATAATGTAAGAATAGAAGAAATGATTGGAGTTTGTTTCATGGTAGTACTGGGGTAGGATGGTGATGCAATTATTGTGTCTGAGATCTAAAATCAGTTGGTTCCTGTCTGTTCCTACCTGGTTTTTCAAGACTTCCTTCAATTCCCTGAGCTCCCCCCAACATTCTTTCAATAAATCATCCTTTAACTTGTGTTTGCGAGAGTAAGTTTCTGTGGCTCAGAACCAAACGACCCCAACTAACATAGGATCTTGATGTCAAACACCTCATTGTAATTTAAGTGTCAACGAACATAACCCTAGCATTTAGAGATGGTGTCATCTATCTGATGGAGCTGACATGCCTCTTTGACACATTCTATGTGTCTTGGTCTGGATCTATGACCAAGAATCGCTGAACTCAGACTAATTTATCTAGGCAGATTCGTGGGGTGAATCACCAGCCTCACAACAGGATGGGTTTTATAAGCTTTAATATGAGACAATATAACAAAGCAAGCAACAGTTATACTTTGCAATATTGAATATTGTATATAATGAATCAATAATATAGAAAAACAGAGAGAGAGCGGCTCCAGTCCAATAAGCACTCACCAATCAACACCAGATAACACAACACAGGTTTGCAAGTACACTCAAAGCATCATCATTATCTCCAATACCCAGCCTTGGGTAAACTAAGCAACACCAAGAATGGGGTAGACACATAGGTAAGAGTCTTCCTCTTCAAAGCACCATCATCACCTTCAGAATCTTTCTCCTCAAAGCACCATTCAAGATCCTTCTTCTTTCTTACAACAGCATCAACACCTTCAACACCTATCCTCGGGCAAAATCAGCAACATCAGCAACACTGAGGGTAGGGTAAACAACACAGGTGAGAGTCCTTCTTTTCACTTAAAGCGTCATCATCACCTTCAACACCCAGCCTTGGGTGAAATCAGCAACACCAAGAGTGGGGTAAACACACAGGTGAGAGTCTGCCTTCCACCTCACAAGTCAGCTTCCTCCTTCTCATCATCAGATTCCTTCTTCTTACTCAAAGCATCAGATTCCTTCTTCCACGGTTGAAATTTCTTTTCAGATGGATTTCTTCTCTTCCTCTTCAGACGGATCCCCTTCTTCCCCTCTTCTCTCGTTGGAATTTCTTCTTTTCCTTCCTTCCAGTTGGAATCCTTCTTCTCCGGTCCAGTTGGAATCCTTCTCCTGGCTCTCTCTCCTTTGGAGGACTTAAAAAGACACAGCAACCCCTCCCAACATGCAGTCCAGCGTTATGCAGCTGGCCTTAGGCTGTAAAATCTCTGTGAGGTGGGAACTGGCCAGGTTCCAAAACTCACAGGATCAAAGGCTGAAAGTTTTGAGGCACCAAGAGCTCATTAGTGCGCCAGATGGCCCCGAACAATAACATTGAGGGTACTTCCTCAAAGTTTTTCCAAATTCCTCACTAATGTGCTCTCCTCTACTAAGTTACACTCAAGGACGGGCCCATAATATTAACTATCTATACACTATGGGACAAGGTTTGGGATAGGTGCTACTGGTTTGTGTAGAAATGACCATTCATTCTTTTTTAAAAAAAATATTTATTTTTTAGTTGTAGGTGGACACAATATCTTTATTTTATTTTTATGTGGTGCTGAGGATCGAACCCAATGCCTCCCGCATGCTAGGCAAGCACGCTACCACTGCGCCATAACCCCAGCCCATGACCATTCATTCTTATGAAATGGAAATTTTTAAAAATCTGCATTCATGCAAAAAACATATTTTAAGCCCACTTATTTGCTAGATACTTTGTTGGGAAGGAGCAAAGATAGGGCTGGCTGAGCATGAACCAAAAGCTTTAGCTGGACCATGAGCACAGCCAAACTGTCTCGTAGCCCACTGCCCTTGTCAAACCATGTAGACGACAGTCCAGTGAGCTGTGGGCTCGCACCAATCAGCTCTGTGACTACAGGACATCTTTTAGTCCCATTCTTGGCCTTGGTTTCATCTTCTGAGAAATGAGGATAACTATCTTCTCCACCTATTTGTAGGGTTATTGTGAAGATGAGAAAATACCTAAGAGCCAGGCATGGTAGCACATGCCTGTAATCCCAGCACTTAGGGAGGCTGAGACAGGAGAATTGCAAGTTCAAAGTCAGTCTCAGCAATGGTGAGGTGCTAAGCAACTCAGTGAGACCCTGTCTCTACATAAAACACAAAATAGGGCTGAGGATGTGGCTCAGTGGTCGAGTACCCCTGAGTTCAATCTCCAGTACCAAAAAAAGAAAATACCTAAGAATAAATCTTGTAATGCTACAGAAACCTAAGGGCATTATCAGGATTCTGTCTTCTAAACTGAAAAAATAAAGCCTTTGGGCTGAGGTTGTGGCTCAGTGGTAGAGCACATGCCTAGCATGTGTGAGACACAGGGTTTGATTCTCAGCACCACATATAAATAAATGAATAAAATAAAGGTCTGTCAACAACTAAAATATATTTAAAAAATAAAATAAATAAAATAAAACCTTTTATTTGACAGTCTTTTCTGCAGGGTACAAAGTATTTGAAAAGCACTATTTTTTTTTTTTTGGCAGAAAATGGCACTTTTTGACACAGCCACAACAATGTTTATAGCAGCTCAATTCACAATGGCTGAGCTATGGAATCAACCTAGGTGCCTTTCAACAGATGAAGGGATAAATGAAATGTAGTAAATATATACACAACGAAATATTACTCAACCATAAAGAAGAATGAAATTATGGCATTTTCTGGTAAATGGATGGAACTGGAGACTATAATGCTAAATGAAATAAGCCAATCACAAAAGAACCAAAGATTGAATGTTCTCTCTGATATGTGGATGCTAACACACAATAAGTGGGCCAGAAGGAAGAAGAAAAGTTCATTGGATTAGACAAAGGGGAGTGAAGGGAAGGGAGGGAGGTGGGAAAAGAAAAGACATAGAATGAATCAGACATAACTTTCCTGTGTTCATATATGAATACATGACCAGCGTAACTCTACATCATGTATAATCACAAGAATGAGAAGTTGTATTCCATGTGTGTATAAGATGTCAGAATATACTCTACTGTCATATGTATCTAAAAAGAACAAATTAAAAGAGAAAAAAAAAAGAAACTGGTACTTTCACACACCTTTCAGAAAATCAACTGAAGAGGCTAGCACACTTTTGCATGAAGTGTTTTTAATCTGGGAAGTAAACTAATGCACTGACCCCCATGGCCATTGGTGTGCTTTTAAAGAGAAAATGTTCTTGAGTTGTATCCTGTGACTTTTCTAGTAGCTGTTGCAAAGGGAGTCCTCCAGTTGAGCCACTTGTCAGTTCTTCAGCTCAGTGATATCTGGGTGTGTTCAGGGGATGTAGCCGCTGTGAACCCCAGCATACTATGGATGCTACTTGGGTTTACTCTTATTAGTGAATTTAGTCTGGCTTCTGGATTTAACACTGGGATTACTCTCTTCATGTTGTACCTCTAAAAAGACAAAAACAATTAGAGTATCATAGTAATAATATCTTATATTTACTATGGCTTTTAACTTTAATAAGCAGTTTTAAAATTCCATTCTGCCTGAGTAACCTCCACATATAGACAAGCTGTGTATCAAAAGTTTGACTCCACATTAGTTACTGAGATTTTGAACACATTTCCCAACGTTTAAGTATAGTCAGTTAATTGCTTGCATTCTAGGTCCTGGGGCAGGGGACTATGTGATTAAGAAGCAAAGAAGAGAAAGAATATTTCCTCCTTCCTTGTACATATTTCAAGTTTAATGGGATAAAGTTCAAACAGAGTTCATCTTCAGAATCTTCTCTTTCCATTCCTGTACCCCTTCTGCTGTCTCCTGTACTCTTTCTGCAGACTTGTTAGCACAGACCCAACACAAGCTCCATCCTAGGGATGAGCACAGGGCCTCTAGCCATCAAGACTGCTCTCCTTGGCGTGACACGAAAAGTGGCTCCATGATACACAGCTTCCCAATTTGAATCCTACAGACTGACTGCTGCCACCTCCATGCCACCTTTGGTCACTTTAGTTCACCAAGTGTACTGCTTTTAGTGTCTTCCCCACATGCAACCACAGGCCCCACTAGAATCCAGGACTAAACCACATTCATCTTTGTAAACTCTTTCTTCACTCACAGCTTACTGAACAGTGATTTGCTAATTATAAACATACAGACAAAAATAAATAAGTATGTTCCCCTACTCTGTGCAGGTCTTTTCTTTACTCAACAGTCACATGCTCTTTTCTTTACCATAATAGAATTTTCCATTCCTTCACTGCACAACTTTTAGGAAAAAAAGTGATTTCACTGCACTAACCCACACAAATACAGCAGTATCGGACTGTTCCACAGGTGTCTGAATTCTTTAAAGGGCTACCTGGGAACACTAAGAAATGTTAGACTTAGG
This sequence comes from Geosciurus inauris, assembly GCA_004024805.1. Taxonomy (NCBI): domain Eukaryota; kingdom Metazoa; phylum Chordata; class Mammalia; order Rodentia; family Sciuridae; genus Geosciurus; species Geosciurus inauris. The sequence goes on from PVHX01004657.1 coordinate 119,857, forward strand.
GATTTGGGGGGAGAAGGTCACCTGCCTGACATGGGTGTTGCCTTGCTTAGGAGCCGGCTATCCTAAACTTTACAAAGCTTCTTGTCTTTCCCTTTTAATGCCCCTGACAATGACTGATGGTGGAGTCTGGAAGGAGGCAGGGAGATGACAACTTACTTGTGTAGGTTATTGTTTGCAGGTTGGAGACAACTGTATATAGTTAACATCTACTTAAATCGCTAAAGCTTCTTAATTCTGGGTTTAACTTATGTTATGGTTTAGATATAAGGTGTCCCCCCAAAGCTCATGTGTGAGACAATGCAAGAATGTTCAGGGCTGTCACTCAGTGGCAGAGGGCTTGCCTAGCATGTGAGGTACTGGTTTTGATCACATAAAAATAAACCACCACATAAAAATAAATAAAGTCATGTTGTTCATTTACAATTACAAAAAAAACTTTTTAAAAAAAGAATGTTCAGAGGTGAAATTTAGACGATGAGAGTTAACCTTATCAGTGGATTAATCCACTTATATGAATTAACTGGGTGGTAATTGTAGGCAGGTAGGGTGTGGTTGAAGAAAATAGGTCACTGGGGACATGTCTTTGGGTTTATGCTATTCCTGATGAATAGAGCTCACTCTGCTTCCTGGTTGCCACGTCCTGAGCTGCTTCCCTCTGCCATGCCTGTCCACCAAGATGTTCTGCCGCACTTTGGGCCCAGAGCAATGGAGTTGGCCGACTATGGACTGAAGCTTTGGAACTGTGAGCCAAAATAAACTTTTCCTCCTCTAAATCATTCTTGTCAAGTCTTTTGGTCACACTGAGCAAAGCTGACTAAAACAACCCTCGAGATCTTTATGAAAATGGGCAAAACCCAAATCCTTCATTCCTTATTAAGGTAACCTCTCCAGTTTAACATGAAGGTTTTTTGGTATGGTTTGCATGTTTATATTTTTAAATCTGGAAAAGATCTAGTTTTTAAATTACTGGGATTAAAGGTACATCCAGAATTTGAGAGGATGAACTTTTTATTTTTATTTTTTTAAATATTTTTTAGTTGTAGATGGACACAATATCTTTATTTATTTATTTATTTATGTGGTGCTGAGGATTGAACCCAGTACCTCACACATGCGAGGCAAACACTCTACCACTGAGCTACAATCCCAGCCCCAAGAGGATGAACTTTTTAAATTCATGAAAATTATTTCACATATATTCAAAACCTAAAACTAAAGGATTATAACACTTGGAATAAATAACATTGTGATCAGTTCAGAGTTGAAAGGAGAAGATAAAGTGAATTGAAACTCTTCCTCCAAATACTGTTAATAAACCTGTGCCCAGGGCTGGTTATGGTGAGAGTTGGCTAACTTCATTGCTTTTACTGGAGGTGAGGTAGGGGTGACAGAGGAAAACAGAAGTAGATATTTTCCCAGTACAATGTCTTCCACCAGGAGTTGTCCTGGAAACAGACCACAGGCTGGAGACAAAAGCAAACATAAAACATAATTTTCAACACTGGAGCACTGAAGATACTGAGAATTGTTTGTGGGAAGATTATAGCTCTACATAGAGATAAGAAATGAAAAGTCATATTCCTCTTCCTGCAGAATTAAAGTAAAATTTTAAATCATACAAAATCCAACAAGTACCAAAATATAAAGACAAAATTCTCCATAAACCTCTATTACTGAGGCGGTTCCAAGATGGTGGCCTAGACAGTTCACTCTGCGCTAGGCTCTCAGGGACCAAGGTTGGAAGTGGTGGAGGCGCCGTTTTCCAGCCAGCTTCCTGGCATCATTCTGCGGCTCAACATCCCACGCAGGAATTTCGCTCGTGTGTGTGTGTGTGTGTGTGTGTGTGTGTGTGTGTGTATAGGATCACCGGGAGGCAGCGGTAGCCGGGAGGAGTGACTTCGGCGCCAGCCGGAGGAATGCAGTTGCAGCCCCGGCCTCGGCCCAGGGCTCAGGCTCTCCAAGACTGAGACTGGAGGTAGTGGGGTCCCATTTTCCAGCCAGTTTCTTGGCGGCTATCTGAGGCTTGCCGCCCCACGAGAGATTCTCGCTGCTCGTGTGTGTGAGCGCAGGGCCACCGGGAGACAGCAGTAGCCGGAAGACGCGACTTTGGCGCCGGCTGGCGGATGGCGGTTGCAGCCGGGGGCCTCGACCCAGGGCTCAGGCTCTCCAAGACCAAGACTGGAAGTAGCAGAGTGCCATTCTCCAAGCAGTTTCTTGGCAGCTCTCTGCGGCTCACCACCCCACGCAAGAGTCTCGCTCGCGTGTGTGAGCGCAGAGCCAATGGGAGGCAGTGGTAGCCGGGAGGCGTGACTTCCGCGCCGGCAGGCGGAAAGCAGTTGCGGCCGGGGGACTCGGCCCAGGGCTCAGGCTCTCCGAGACCAAGACTGGAAGTGGTGGGGTGCCCTTTTCCAACCAGCTTCTTGGGCAGCTCTCTGCGGCTCGCTGCCCCACACAGGAGTCTCGCTTGCGTGTGTAAGC